>JACXGI010004394.1:17361-54299 GCA_016801175.1 Esox masquinongy | reverse complement strand
CATCACTAACAACACATCTTAATCAACACATTCCAATCAACACAATCCTATTTAGTTATCACAAACAACACATCCTTTTCTACACATCACTAACAACACATCTTAATCAACACATTCCAATCAACACAATCCTATTTAGTTATCACAAACAACACATCCTTTTCTACACATCACTAACAACCCACCACTATCCACACTTTCCAAACAACACATGACTAATAACACATCTCTAGAACTTTTTTTTTCTAAAAAAGCCTCCCTATCAATATATCCCAATCAATGCTTCACTATCTACTCATCACTACAGACACATGCCTATCTGCACATCACTAACAAAACAAGAATAAAACATCCTTATAACAAGATACAGTATCCTTACAAACACATCGCTACTAACACATCCCTATAACAACATACAAAATCCTTACAAACACATTGCTACTAACACATCCCTATAACAACATACAAAATCCTTACAAACACATTGCTACTAACACATCCCTATAACATACAGAATCCTTATAAACACATTGCTACTAACACATCCCTATAACAAAATACAGTATCCTTATTATTATCATAGAGGCAAATAAACAATGTTGATACTATGATTACAGTATTTACCATGAGAGGCAAGTAAACATACTGTTGATACTATGATTATAGTATGTACCATAAGAGGTGAGTAAACATATTCTTGATACTATGATTATAGTATGTACCATTGAAGCAAGTAAACGCAATGTTGATACGATGATTACAGTATGTACCATAAGAGGTGAGTAAACATATTGTTGATACTATGATTACAGTATGTACCATAAGAGGTGAGTAAACATATTGTTGATACTATGATTACAGTATGTACCATAAGAGGTGAGTAAACATATTGTTGATACTATGATTACAGTATGTACCATAAGAGGTGAATAAACATATTGTTGATACTATGATTACAGTATGTACCATAAGAGGTGAGTAAACATATTGTTGTTACTATGATTACAGTATGTACCATAAGAGGCGAGTAAACATATTGTTGATACTATGATTACAGTATGTACCACAAGAGGTGAATAAACATATTGTTGATACCATGATTACAGTATGTACCATAAGAGGTGAGTAAACATATTGTTGATTCCATGATTACAGTATGTACCATAAGAGGTGAGTAAACATATTGTTGATACTATGATTACAGTATGTACCATAAGAGGTCAGTAAACATATTGTTGATACTATGATTACAGTATGTACCATTGAGGCAAGTAAACGTAATGTTGATACTATGATTAAAGTATGTACCATAGAGGCAAGCAAACATAATGTTGATACCATGATTACAGTATGTACCAAGTACATCAAAAAATGTACATGTACCAAGTAAACACAATTTATTTTACCATTTTCAATGTTGCCCTTTAGAAATGTAATTATGCTGCATGTACAGTAGGGAAAAATATATATAAAAAAATATCTTAAAGTTTTTGTCACATTTTTATCATTTGAATAATGATTTAGTCTAGTAACTGTCAAAAAGTTATTGTCAACAAAATGCTCTTATGTTTTAGTCACATTTTTGTCAAATCAAATGTACTGCCTCATTAACCTATAGTAAACATATCACTGCCTGCCATGTACACAAACATACAGTCTTGTTCTACCAACAAATTTTTCTGCATAAAAATTATTGGATGATTCAAGTCTCAAATTGGTGGAAGAACCATTAATCTGCAGCAGATAAAGGGCAATAATTAATGCAAAAACATTTAATTTTTTTTACCACTCTAAAACACAAAAAGAAAAAAGAATGTATTTGTCCAAGGAAATCAGTTACAACAGCAAGGAACAGTCAGGAAATCAGAAGAAAAACAATCTTTTATGAGTATAACAACTCTAAGAATATACTGCAGCAAGCTAGCATCATTATTTATCCTGTAGTGGGGCTACACACTATTTTCAGTATGGAGTATATTGTTAAGTAAGTATGGTGTATATTTTTAAGTAAGTATGGTATATATTTTTAAGTATGGTGTATATACTCCTTAATTCCATACTGGTACATGTCAAAATACACTGCTCAAACAAATGAAGGGGAACACATAGTCATCACAGTATAACACCAACTCAGTTAATTAAACTTCAGGGACATCAATCTGTCCAGTTAGGAAGCATAAACGATTGTGAATAAATTTGACCTGTTTTCGTGCAAATTAAAGTGACAACAGGTGCACTGGAGAGGCAGCAGCAAGACACCCCCAAAAAGGGAATGGTTCTCCTTATCCTTCCTGGCTGATTCTTCTCTAGTTTTGCATTTTGTTAGTGTCCTTGTCACTTCTGGTAGCATGAGGCGGTACCTGCAGCCCATTCAGGTTGCACAGGTAGTCCAGCTCCTCCAGGATGGCACATCCATACGTGCCGTCGCAAGAAGGTTTGCTGTGTCTCCCAGTACAGCCTCAAGAGCATGGAGTAGATACCAGGAGATGGGCCGTTACACGAGGACAGCTGGACAGGGCCGTAGAAGGGCATCAACCCAGCAGCAGGACCAATATCTCCTCCTTTGTGCGAGAACTAACAGGAGTACTGACAGATTCCTAAAAAATTACCTCTAGGGAGGTACTGGTGTGCATGTTTCTGCCCAAACTGTCAGAAACAGACTCCATGAGGATGGCATGAGGGCCCAACGTCCTCTAGTGGGACCTGTGTTCACAGCCCAGCACCGTGTAGCTCCATTGGAATTCGCCAGAGAACACCAGAACTGGCAGGTCCACCATTGGCGCCTCATTCTCTTCACAGATGAGAGCAGGTTCACACTGAGCACATGTGACAGACATGAAAGAGTCTGGAGACGCTGTGGTGAACGTTATGCTGCCTGCAACATCATCCAGCATGACCGGTTTGGTGGATCAGTGATGGTCTGGGGAGGCATATCCTTGGATGGTCTCGCAGACCTCCACGTGCTAGCCAACGGTACCCTGACTGCTGTTAGGTACCGGGATGAAATCGTCAGACCTTATGCTGGTGCAGTGGGCCCTGGGTTCCTCCTGGTGCAGGAAAATGCCCGGCCACATGTGGTCAGAGTGTGTAGGCAGTTCCTGGATGATGAAGGCATTGATGCCATTGACTGGACCTTACGTTCCCCAGACCTGAATCCCAACGGCATTATGTATCGGTGCATCCGACACTGCCAAGTAGCACCACAGAATGTCCAGGAGCTCACTGATGCCCTGATTCAGGTCTGGGAGGAGATCCCCCAGGACACCATCCGCCGTCTCATCAGGAGCATGCCCAGATGTTGTTGGGAGTGCATACAGGCACATGGGGGCCATACACACTACTGAGTCACATTATGAGTTGCCGTGATGAAATTCACACAAGTAGGAACAGCCAGAGATTTCAAATGTTTACTTTGATTTTTATTGTGACTTTGAATCCAGCCCTCAATTGGTTGGTGATTTTGGTTTCCATTGACCGTTGTTACGTCATTTTGTTCTCAACGAATTACACAATTTACAGTAATGATTTTGATCTTTAATATATTTCCTTCATCAAGACACGATGTGTGATTTAAGTGTTTCCTTAATCAATATATTGCCTTGATCAAGACCCGATGTGTGATTTAATTCTTCCCTTAATTTTTTTGAGCAGTGTAGTTCATAGGAGATATACACAACAGCAATTAAGGCTGATGGAACATAGAATGTTTAGATTACAATGTCGATATAGCCTACTATTATTTATTAACATTTTAAGCACAGTGTTGTGCACTGTATGGATACGCGTAAAATTTCCTAAATGTCAGTACGAAACGCGTACTGCACACACGTTATCATTCGGGTAGTTTGACATGGATGGAAATATCAGTTAGAAATGTAAGAACGAGGGGAACAGAAGATTCAAAAACGTTTAGATACTGTAGTTGACAATATAGGGTATACCAACTTCTCCAGTCACCACACCACTGATTTTACCTATGCATAGTCTATATATTGGGAATTTGGGATGATATGCTTTCTGATGTGTTTTGATATTTGTAGTATTTTTTGTCAACTTGTGGTTGCATTGCTGTGTTCGCCAGTGGAAATGTTGCATTCCATTTTGTTAGGGTCTATAGTACGTGATATTTAAAATGCCTCCAAATGTCTGCTCTTTTCTTCAACCAGTAATTTGTAGCCATAATGAATCCAATCAATCCATTGCTGCCAAATTAGAGAAAAATCTGAGGTGATTCTGGAATGACCTGGACATGACATTTCTTTTCCACCAATAACAGCATTGCAAAGTCGGAATGAGAAAGACAAACAATTCTACAAAACAAAAACACTTAAAACCTCCCTTTCCAAAATCCTCTTATCCAATTATGGTAGTTATATAAGACATTCGTCACAAAGATAATTTTGTCTCGTCTCGTTTTTTCTGGATCTATTTAGTCAGTTATTGTCTCATCGACTGCCACTGAAAAATACCTGCTTAAAAAATATTTTTGTCACTATTTTAGTTGGTTCAATACAATGACAAGAGTAAGAAGAAATAAACAAAGTATAGTCTGCAAACATTGCTTTGCCACTTTCGGCTATTCTAGTGGAAACACTTCTAACATGATGATGTCATTCATACCGCAACAGTACCATTACCGTGATCCACAAACCACGGTACGTACCAAACTGTGCCGTTGCATCCCTCATATACAGACAATGAAAATAAAATAGGCAAGCTAACAAATCATTCCAAAACAAAGCTATTTTTTTTACTGTATACAGTACGGTAATACTGAAATGTGGTGGGGTATAGCTTTGTAACATACCTATTTTCAATCTTGAATATTCTTACAATTGATGCAACAATTTATCTATCGACATTGGGCTGGACCACCTGAACAACCTCACTAATCGATAGCCAATGATTGATGACAATGGTCAATAATTGTGGCATGAATGCAATCTATCTAGGAAATATGTTTAGAATTTGAAGACAAAGTTGTAAACATTGTTTGCGCTAATTATTTGTCAATGAATAACTGCATCAGTGAAGAACTGTCAGTCCTACCAGTAATTGTTGCGTCACTTGTAATAAAACAATCTAATGCTGCAGGGACCATTCTAGCGTGATCACTAATTTGATCGTACATGGCAAATGGTTAGGCACGTTGTGTTTGGTAATCCAAGTTTATCTTTTTAAAAGGCTAAATGATCATTAGAAAACCCCTTTGCGGTTGTGTTAGCATTTCTGGAAACTGTTGGGCTGATAAGAAGACATAAAACTGTCCTTTAGATTAGTTACGTATCTTCAGCATCAGCATTTATGGGTTTATTTTCAGACTCAAAATGGCCAGAAACAAAGAACTTTCTTCTGAAACTTGTCAGTCTGTTGGAGCTTTTCCACTGCATGGTACCGGCTCGACTCGGCTCGCCTTTTTTGCTTTTCTGCTGGCCAAAAGTTGGGATAGTACCTGGTACCAGACACTTTCTTTAGTACCTGCTTTGTCGAAGTTCCAAGCGAGCTGAGGCGATACCAAAAAGTGACGTGAAAACATGGAAGGCTTCTGATTGGGCAAGAGTGACTCAAAGCGTGTTAGCCGTCCACTGTCAGAGAATCGTTTTATGAGACGAGAACGGCGCCTCTTTGCGCATCTGTGCCAGGAGTCATTGCATTGAAATGGGTTAATTTCAGTGCCAGTGCATAGGACCAGACTCGTAATTTAAGTGATCGTATTTTCCCAAAACTCCTCTCGGTTTGAAATCAACTCGTTATCCCCATGAGACCCACAAAGACACGCTGTTTTTGTAACCTACAAAAGGACCTCGTCTTTTTCCTCCTCTGGGTTGTTCTATAGGCTAACTGGCATACATTGCACTGGTCAAAGTGTAATGTCAAGCCAAACAGAAGCAGCCTACCAAGCTTTCTAACTATTTTTGCAGTCTGCAATGTATTAAGACCAAAGTTACTGCTCACGCGTGCTTCCTCGCTACTACCAGTATAAACGCTGCCTTGTTTACAGTAGGCTACTCTTGAGTCAGTTGGCATGGTATTATAGCCGGCAATTAATAAAGCAATTATTTATACCTTTTAATTGAGATGGAGGGGTTATGTAGGTTGTTTTAAATGTGTTGACGTTGAAATTTTAGGTGTATACGCTTAAATCTAACAGAACATTGCAGTTACGTCATCTTTTATACTGCACGGCGATAATTCTATTCGACTTTTTCACTGTTTTTCAAGCTGGGTCTGTGATCATGTTATCCAGATTTAGTTTACTTTTGATTTGCCACTTTACGTTCAAAGCTTGTCAATTTAAAAGAAAATTGATGGAGTCCATTTAATAGATTTTTCTGGTCACTGCAGGGTTTACGTTATTTGGCAAATGCTGGCTTTTCGCCAGTATTAGGTGTACAATATCTCCATTGTTGTTCCCGTGTGTGTCGCGTTGGAGGTGGAGTCATGGCAGTTTTCCTGTGATGTTACTATGGGCGGGTAAGGGGTACTATCTGCAGTGGAAAACCAACCGAGGTGAGCCGTGTAGAGCCGAGTCGAGCCGGTACCATGCAGTGGAAAAGCGCCATATTCTTGATCTGAGAAATGAAGACTATTCCATGCGAGAAATTGCGGAGAAACTGAAGGTCATGTACAACGATGTGTATTACTCCCTTCACAGAACAGCGCAAACTAGCTTAAACCAGAATAGAAAGAGGTGTAGGAGGACCTGGTGCACAACTGAGCAAGAGGATTTTTACCTACAAAAGGAGTAAACTGTATCTGTTCTCAGCCCTTAGAACATATTTTTATTAGGTGATGCTTTGTGAACATGGTCCAGATCAGAGCTGTGCAACAAGTCCTCTTTCTATGTCATTGACTCAGAGTTGATTTTTTTTTTTAAATGTCTGTAAATAATTCATAATGCTAGACGACAAGTCTTCTGCTCATAACCCTAATCCATCTCATCAACACTGACAATCCTGAACACTGCCCTTAACACTGACTCTGTCCTCAAGGCACTGACTCTGTCCATAACATTTTTACTCTGTTCCCAACAGTCTTTCTTCAACTCTGTCTTTAATATTTGTACTTTGTCGTCAACATTTGCAGGTTGTTTTCAACAATCTGTTCTGAACACTGCACTCTGTCCTCAACATGGCTTTAACACTGTCATAAACACAGTCCTCAACACTGTTTCACATACTCTGTCCTCAATATTTTTTACTCAACAATCTGTTCTCAACACTGCACTCTGTCCTCAAAACTCTGACTCTGTCTTCAACACTGTGCTCAACTTCAATACTAAGTCCTCTAAAATCCTCTAAAGAATATTTCCTAAACATTCTTAGCCTATCCTGAACACTGTCTTCAACACTGTCCTTACCACTGTCCTCAACATTCTTTCTTCAATACTCCCCCGTCAATATTGTTACTGTCCTCAACACTGTCCTCAACACAGTCCTCAACATTCCTACACTGTCCTCAACACAGTCCACAACATTCTTACACTGTCCTCAACACTGTCCTTAACAATCTGTTCTCAACATTCTTACACTGTCCTCAACACTGTCCTTAACAATCTGTTCTCAACATTCTTACACTGTCCTCAACACTGTCCTCAAGATTGCCCTCAACACAGTCCTCTACATTCTTACACTGTCCTCAACACAGTCCTCAACATTCTTACACAGCCCTCAACACTGTGCTCAACCCTGTCCTTAACAATCTGTCCTCAGCATTCCTACACTGTCCTCAACACAGTCCTCAACATTCTTACACTGTCCCCAACACTGTCCTCAACTCTGTCCTTAACAATCTGTTCTCAATATTCGTACACTGTCCTCAACACTATCCTCAACACAGTCCTCAACATTATTACACTGCCCACAACACTGTCCTCAACACTGTGCTCAACATTCTTACACTGTCCTCAACATTCTTACACTGCCCTCAACACTGTCCTCAACCCTGCCCTTAACAATCTGTTCTCAACATTCTGACACTGTCCTCAAGACAGCCCTCAACATTCTTACACTGCCCTCAACACTGTCCCCAGCACTGTTCTCAACAGTCTTACTGTTGCCTCAACACTTTCCTAAACACTCCATCCTCAATTGTCATTAGCTCTCTGTTCTCAAAATTTTCAACCTTCTGTCCTCAACACTGCCTCTATCCTCAACAGTTTGTCCTCAACACATTGACTCTTTCTTTAAAACTATGTCCTCAAGTCTACACATCTAAACAGTATCCTTATTGAATAATCTGAGTTTTTGGTTACTATGAAAAGCAACACAGGATGTCTAACAGCATTCCTTCAGCACTTATATCGCCATCTGAGGTCTAACAGCATTATGTCAGGTCAGCCACAACTTAGCACCTACAGTCTCTCAAAGACAGATCATTAAACAGCATTCCACTCCAGTCACATGAATTCATCAGAGAACATGCTCATCTCTACATTGTCAATATCCTCGTTTACTGAATTAAAAGGCTCTTACCTGGGTTGCTGCTGTCTCTAGTCCTGCTGCTACTGTAACAGGGGGATAAATGTGTCCGAGAAAGAGAGAGCGAGAGGAGAAGAGGGAGTAGAAAGCAGCGGCTGCTCTCATTGCTCTCTTTTCACTGAAAGGATGCTGTGGCTCTGGAGGTGGGACTACTCAGTCAAATGACATCTGCTTCTCTCTTTAAAATCATTGGCTAAGAGGGATGATTCTTATTAAGCCAGCCCCCCTGTCTCCAAGTCAACCCCCCTCCTCCCATCTGAGCAAACACACATTTCCCTCTCTCTCCCCTTCTCTAGCTACATATTCTGTATCCTGTTCTCTCTCCTTACTCCTTTTGTTTCATTCCGTCTCTCTCTCCCTCTGTCTGTCTGCACACGTACAGACCCTTCATTCTTGAACGGTTTAAGCTCCCTGGCTATTGTCTCTTTACAATAGTACTCTGTGCTCTTTTCCGTTGGATTCTCAATTGCTCAGCCTTGTCATTTGTGCTCATTTTAAATAGAAATGCAAACCCTTTAGAAAAAATCTTAAAGGAAATTACAGAAAATGGTGGGAATTCACATTGACTCTATAATTGCTGTCCCACTGGAAAGGAGACTTTAGGAAGAGAGACGTTTTCTTTACTTTCTCATATGTTACTTTTTCAATCAATTTGAAACGCACATTACTTTAAACTTAAATATCTTTCATCACCAGCCTGAAAATAACCAGAATCCTTGCTCTAACCTTATTATAACTCCAATCTTAACAAATTAATGTATCTATTTGTGGTAAAAACAGAAAATAGAGAACATATTAGACAATAAAAACACAAGTGATTTACAAGCATTTTATTTCTGAGCAACAAAAAATGCATTAAATTCAACTCATGCATTTGTCATCTCTTGCTAAGATGAATATTGACTGTTATTTGGGTACAGACAGGAGGAATCTCTTTTTCTGCAATTGAAATATTTTTTTGACTCAGTAGAGTATCTGGTTTTGCTTTATGATGCTTTACTGTTGATCAAAAGTTCAGCTAAGTATCTTTGTTATAAACATTTATGATATGGAAGCCAATTATTTTTAAGAAAAAAGAAAGAAATTAGGTGAAGCAATGTGTTTCTCACTTTAGTATAACAGATACGGACTGTGGACTCTCATCATGTGCACAACCTGAACACTAGGGTTACAGTTAACAAACTTAACCCTAACCTGAACCCTAGGGATACAGTTAACTAGCCCAAACCCTAACCTGAACCCTGTGGTTACACTAAACCTAACCTTAACCCTAGAGTTATGGTTAACTAACCTTAACCCTAACCTGAACCCTAAACACATTAGTATGACACTAACCCTAACCACTTTAGTGTGACACTATGGCTCCCGTCATGTGCAAATTTTTTTCCCGAAAGCAGTCAAGGTGAAGTTTTCCTTGACCTTAAAATTTTGCCTGTAAGGTGTGTCCTAGCAGTGTGTGAAGACTCCACCCAGAACAAGCTGATGAAGGCTTTCATGTCAGGTTCTATTCTAGACCATCCACTTTCCACCGATTGCTCACATGATTTACCTAGTTATTTCAGCTCAAATCATCATTTGTTTGACATCCACATTAATCATACTGAATTTCCAAGGGGACAGTACTATTGCAAATGTAATCAAACCCTGCTACATGACAAGTTTTTGCCGGACCGCGTAAGCGGCGCCGGCCAAGAAGAGCGAATGTCTCTTACTGAGTGAGTGACTGACTGACGGACAACCCCTTGTTTAATAGCGTAGTGGTTAAAGAAGCAGACTTGTGAACTATAGGTCCGGAGTTCGTACCTCCTCGCAGGGAAGCGAAGTACGCATTATGAATTATTCCGTATAGATGAAAACTTTTCTGGCTAAAACCGTTAGTATTTACATTATAGTAAGCCTGAAATAAAACAGTTTACGGTTATATTGCGACTGTTTCTGGTGGATTTTCAAAGTACGCATCCGTGTATGCGTTTTGGGTCAGGATAGACAAACGCATTTTCTAGTTTAACATACAGTAGTTACATTATAGTAAGCCTTAACTGAAACTGTATATGGTTATATTGCGACTGTTTCTGGCATTGGAAAGTTCATCTTCAGTCTCGCTAGCAATTGCTCAATTCTTATGATTATTCCTAGGAAGTTAGTAGATACTAGTAAGCCTATTACTGAATAATAAGCTGTTAAAACGTCCGCTGGCAAAAGCAATACAGTTCATAGACGCTATGGTGAAGGTAAACTTAATAAGAAACATTAGCCAGTGTAACACAATCCTCAATGGAGTCTAGCGACTGCTGAAACGTGTAATGCCGTGGCGTAGTGGTTAAAGACAGTGCCTCTCACGTGGAAGACCTAAGTTCGAATCTATTGAGAGCAACGACATTTATTAATTATTTCTGGTAAATTCCACGATTCTCTCGTCTTTTCACTTGATGAAAAAGTTAGTTATTGTCGCCTTTATTGATAGTTATTGTATAAATGTCATTCACGAATGAAAGAAAAATGTATGTTGTTTTGCCATGAAAGAAAAAAATATGTTCTTATGCCATGAAATGAAATAGCTTTGGCAGACTCACTAGCAATTGCTCAATTCTTATGACTATTCCAGTAAGTTAGTAGATACCGGTAAAGCTTATTACTGGCTAATATGCTGTTAAAACGGCCAGTGGCAAATGCCATACATAGACGCTATTTGTGGTGGAGGTAAATAGTCAGTTTAACTGTATCAATGTCATTCACAAATGGCCAATTAACTATTAAAATGGCCAGTGGCAAAAGAGGATTTGTTCAGGATAGAGACAAGAGGCTATACTGACACCCAGCAAATGTATAGCTCCGTGGTGTAGTGGTTAACGACACAGCCTTTAACATGAGTGACCTGGGTTTGAATCTCGAGATGGCAACACTTTCTATTGCGGGCTGGCTGAACTAGGCTTGCCTGGTTTCTTGTTAACCAAGACAAAGGAATTCATAACCAACTTCTTTCTAGATAGTATGGGTACAGATGATCCTTATATGGTATGAGACACTTTCAAAATTACACAATACAGTACTCAGCTGTAAAGTATGTAAACAATATCAGGCGAGACTAAAATAAGAAATGAGGTAGCGGAATTAATAGTACAGATGTATAACAATGAAAACTATAAGGCACAGTACACTATACACTATAACACTAGGACTGCCAGGCCTTTCAGACCAACAGTATCAGCCAGAGCCGAACGCCGTTTGGCGTCATTAGCATACGAATCGTCCCTAATAGCATGGAAATCAGTTCATTTACTGGGTCGTCATCAAACTATATAGAATTGTATAAAAAATAATGAATTACAGAATTTGTTTTAAATGGTTAATGAATTTGAAAAAATACAAGAATGTGTTTGTATTGAAGGTCTTATCATACTAAATAATTGACTAAAAAAAGGGTTAGGGTTAGGAATACATATAATTATTTCTGAGAACACAGGCTGTAATGTTTTCATTCATTTATTATGCCCAACAAATGTACAAAATGAAAATTACACAACACTTAAATTTTTCAAAAAATACATCCATTAGAATTTAGTTTTCATTTTGATCTCATTTTGGTGATGTGGTGATGAAGGTAAAATAAAAGACATGATCGACCAGTTTGCAATGATCAGAGGATATTTGCATGAATAGCTATACATAGGCCTAAAGCACGGTTGCTTGATAAACACAATAAATTTGTTCAATAAATAAAGTAAAGGAAGATTTACAGTAGCCTTCACTGTCACAGTGCCACCCGTGATCACGCCAGCCTCCTGCTGCTAGCACCGCATTCACGGAACACCCCGGACTCTCCACTATTACACACACCTGTTCCTCATCACATCACCCTGGACTTCCCATCATTACACACACCTGTTCCTCATAACATCACCCTGGACTTCCCATCATTACACACACCTGATCCTCATCACATCACCCTGGACTTCCCATCATTACACACACCTGCTCCTCATCACATTACCCCGGACTTCCCATCATTACGCACACCTGTTCCTCATCACATCACCCCGGACTTCCCATCATTACGCACACCAGATCCTCATTACTACAGCTTATAACTGCCGTTCACGGGCTTCTCTTCAAGTAAAAACATTGCATTGTATTATTCAATAAATTTTATTTGTAAATTCGATTAGCAGATTGTGTAAAGACGATTTACAATAGCCTACATGAACGAAATTGACTATTTGATGAAATATAGAAAATTTATTTGTCATTGCTTTGGATGATGTGGGCTACAAAACCCCATGCATTTATACATCTTGCTTGAACTTCAAACTTCTACCCCACAGTCAGCAAAAAGCTTCGGGGGTTGTGTGAGCAAGACTGGCAAACAAAACGGTTGCACTGCACACAGTTCTCATTGGTCTTATTCCGTGAGCGCTTGCCGACTTGATACTGTGTCTTCTTGCCGGGTGTGAGCTGCCGAGGCTTGGGAAGAGGAAGAGTGGGACGTGCTGCCCCACTCTGCTGGTTTGTTGTTTTGCACACAGGGTGGCAGCTCCCGTCTCTGTTTGTTCATGGTTCCCAGAAGGCTTGTTTTCTTCGCCATCAATTTTTCTGCCAGGGATAGTGATGTAAAAAAATTGTCTGTTGTCACATTTCTGCATTTGCCTGTGAAAGGCTCTTTGAGCCTCTAAACCACAGTCTCCAAAAGCTGCTCACCTGCTGGCCTGGTTTCATCCTTCCCCAGGTATGGAAAGCCATTGAGCATGTACTTCGTGTCGACATCAGCAGCTAACCAAAATTTGATCCCAAACTTGTTGGGTTTGCTGGCCATGTACTGGTTAAAACGGCACCAAGCTTTTGTTGGGACAGTTGCTCATCAACAGTTATTTTCTCTCCTGGCATGTAACAAGCAATTCTTCACAAAATGTTTCCAGGTATCTGAGATTGCAGAAAAACTTGTCAGTTTCCAAGTGTAGTCTTCTTGTCTCCTTGTTGTCAAAACGCAGGTGTCACATAATCTATCTGAAGCGGTTGCGTGGCATGGTCTCGAATAAGTCCAGCTCATATCAATCAGACCAAAATGAATCCACATCCATGTTCTTCCCCTCCGCATGCCTGCGGACATACAAGAGCGCGATGGATGCTTTCAGTTCATCAACAGACATGTCCCACACACTATTCGTTTCTGTGTGTACGAGTAACAGTACAATCTCTGATGTGCTGCAGCATCTGCCTGTCACGCAAACAAAGAAAACTGTCGAGTCCACTGCCAATATGTCCTCTGGCTTGGGTTGTTGGGCCTGCACTCTCGGTGAGGATATTCTGCGAAGGTTGTGTTCCTGGTGTGCACTCATTGCTCCTTTCTACCCAAATTGTGCCATCCCTCCCAGACACCTGTCTCGTGGTGGCATTGGTTGGTTTCTTTTTTTTTTACGAGGAAGCTCAGGCATTGGCACCACATTGACGGTGGCGGCTCATTATCAAAATCAGATGAAGACCTGACATCTGACACGTCGATTTCGAGATCTATTTCTGATACTCCATCTGCCTCCATCTCATCTAAATCTTGCAGCTTTTGCAATGCTGTCAGGGCGTCGAATCGTCGGGTTCGGTTTGCCATTGTGAACTAAATGCTGTAAATTGTGTCAGAGTTGTGTCTGACTTAAATTGGTAATTTGTGATTGGTAAAGAAGATATTTGCTATTTCGTTTCACAAATTACTATGTAGCCTAATACATTTGTAGAATCTTAATGTTCAGTAAAGTAAGCAGAGAAATTTCAAAGAGAGATGATAGGATGTGTGTGCAATTTTGTTTCTTTTTCTCTCCTAATAAAATGTTTTGTCAATTGGTAAAGAACGTCGTTGGTATTTCGCTTGGTGAATAATTATGCAGCCTAATACATTTGTAGAATCTTATTCTTCAGTAAAATAAGCAGAGAAAATTCAAAGTGGTTAGGGGTAGAGTGTAGTCGTCCTCGTCGTCAGCAAGCCTCCCTGAAGGAATGGTGTTGGTCTTCTCAAACCGTGTATAGAAGGTGTTGAGCTCATCAGGGATCCAGGCGGCGGGACGAGCATCACTGCTATATCATGTGACTCGTTACATTCTAAATCAAAATAAAACGTATATAAAGAGCACTAACATTTTCATCAATGTTACCCCATTTTTTAACATCTTATGTACTACATTTTTAATAATTTCAATGACTGTATGAACGCAAATAATCATGGATTTATGAAATAGGATCTTTTAACATCTCAATGAAACATGTCTCTCAGATAGTTACACAGTGGCCTACCACTTTATAATATCCACCACTAAAATGCATTATACAGAAAATAAAAAAAATGCAAGCCCCTCTGTGCTTATTGAGTCTTTTCCATTATATAATCAAGCCAGTCTTTGAAACACATGGTAGAAATGTGGGATGGTTTCTGTCACTTATGAGTTATGAACCCTGTGGTCATGTCCATCATATGATTTTTGACAGGTGTGCAGGACTTCGCCATGTCTGGTGACAATGACCGGGTGGAACTTCCAATATGATGCAGTCGTGTAGGTTGACTGAATTATGACAATGGTGTGTCTAGAGGCCAAGATATGATGTTATTTATGATCCCTTTGTTTTGGCCATTGATGTTTGATGTTTTACGATGTGTGTCTGGGTTCCTGTCTGTTAAAATTTCAGCAGTTGTTTTTACGATAAATGTGAAAACATCTGTTTGTGTCTAATAGATGGTTCATACCAGGTGGTTTGGTCATTGTCATCACAACTGTACCTTCCCCCGAAACAAATCCCTGAAATCACTAACTGATTGTCTTAGAGACTTAAAATACTGGCTAGCTAAAAACTTATTCTATTGTAAATACTGAATATAATAGAATTTTTTTTTTCTATTACAATATATTTCTATTATATTCTATTATAAAATACTGGCTAGGTAAAAACTAAAATCCTATTAAATTACACAAAAACAGACGTTAAATAACACAAAAAGAGACATTGTTGTATTTCGCCCCACAGACTCCACCAAATTTATTGATAATAAATTAGAGTCTTTTTTCTGGACCCTGTAGTAAATTTACGACAAATTCCTTGTTTGGCCACCAGGCGGCAGAGCTTGAAGTAAATGTATGTTGAAGTTTCAATATACTGTAAAAGACGAATTCTTGTTAGCATGAAAAAACAGCAAGACACTGTGAAGCTGCACTGCAGATAAATCAAGTTCCATCCTTTATGCAAAAGATTTGAAGATTAATTGTCTGTAAGTAAATTAATTATAAAATACTTACCTTTTGATTTATGTTGATACGTGGATAATTGTTTACATCAACAATAGATACATTTTCCTTTGCAGTTACATAGCTAATGTATCTGTGCTATGCAATCCATATGGATATGTTTGTGCAATTATTTTACAAATGTCAGCGTGTTTTCTATATTTAGGACACTGTTGTATTATGTAAATGTTAATTCTGTGCAAACTGTATTAAGTATGCATAGCGGCAAACCTATTGTAATTTTATTTTCTTTATTATATTTTAACTTTTTTGTAGTGCAGTACCTACAAATAAAATAGTTTATTTATCTGTCAAGCTCAATTAGGGGACTCTTTTGCAAGGGCAGAATAGTAAAAAGACATACTCAACAGCGATTGCACCTGCCTGTGGACAAAATATGTGACAGTATTCAGAAACGGGGGCGTATGTCGCATGTCACTTCTTTTCAGGAGGGCCGTTTGTAAGAATAAAACATGTTCTGGGATATTTTGTCTTTTTTGCAGAAATGCCTTCTTGAAGATGTGAACTTTCATGTGACTTAATAACAATGTAGTATGCGAAGTGTAAATACAAATAAAATTTAAAACGCAAACCCTTGTTTAACCAGCAGAAAATACAGGACTTTTCCTGCTAGACATGATTGGCTGAGATAGTAAAGGGGCTGGACATGCTGACATCCTGAGTTCTGATTGGTCTGCCAAGTCACCGGATTCTGTCATAACACCCATACTTGTTCAGTAGAATTGCGAGCGCAGGTTTTTCAAAAGCAGACAACTTCGATTGCATTGCTACAGCTGTGAATCACATCGCTGCCCTGAATTTAGCTGGTGTTATCAACAAATCTCAGTGTGAACAAGTTGTGAGATACTACTTTCTGGAGGACTCAGAAGATGAATTGGATGATGATGAGGAAATCCCAGACTTGGATGCTGTTTGAAACGTTCAGGCAAAATTGAGGCATTTCATTGCAGTGCCAGTGGGTGAAAAGAAAACACTGGCTCGTCTTGTAAAAAACAACTGTCCATGGATTACATTTGAAAGCAAAGGACAACTATGGCATCTATGATAGAGACAATGAAAGGTGCACAGATTCATGGAGTATTGAACACCTTGAGTGTGAACGGTAGTGAAAAGACACAGCATTATAAACAAGGTCATCAGACTGAACGCAAACAACAAAGGACTTCGTATGTAATCAGAGGATATAATTTCAGTTTGCCGCGAAACATTCCTACAAACGTTAGACTTGCGTATAAATTACTACAAAAAGTTGTCAGAAAGTTGTTTGCACTGCTAGTTAGCAAGCTATAGCAACTGCCATTGCTTGCCAGGTAACATTAACTAACTAGCTACAGTAGCTAACCTTTCCTAGTTTCTAGATTGATCATTTTATTGCTTGCTTTACCTGATGATTAGCTATAACGTTAGTTAATAATACTGTAACATTTCATGTATGGTGGCTTGTTTTGTTCATTTATTAGGTTCGATGTGTGTTTATTAAAGACCAACCCGATCAGTTTATCACAAGGTCAGTGTCCCCTTTTGAATACTTAAAGAGCTGGGTGGGGTTAAGCCCTAAGAGGGTGTGAACTATGCTGAATGAACATGAACAAAGACCAGCTCTCTGGCAAGTGTGAAAATCATTTAAGCCATTTTTCTCTGAACTAGTTAGAGCAGATGATCAACGTTTATAGCAGCATACAGTTGTGCTCAAAAGTTTGCATACCCTTGGAGAATTGGTAATATATGTTCCATTTGTAAAGAAAACATGAATGGGCAGGCAAAACACGTCTTTTATTTCTTATGGGATTCACATTCAACTGTAGTTCATAACATAAACCATGGCAACAAAGAAAAAATGACCCCTGTTCAAAAGTCTGCATACCCTAAGTTTTTAATACTGTGTATTGCCCCCTTTAGCATCAGTGACAGCGTGCAGCCTTTTGTAATAGTTATCTATGAGGCCCCACATTCCTGCAGGTGGTATTGCTGCCCATTCGTCTTGGCAAAATGCCTCCAGGTCATGCAAAGTCTTTGGTCGTCTTGCATGAACTGCACGTTTGAGATCTCTCCAGAGTGGCTCGATGATATTAAAGTCAGGAGGCCACCTTTTTCTGCTGTAACCACAAGTTCAACTTGTCCTTGTGCTAAGGGTCACTGTAGTGCTGGAAAGTCCAAGAGCGTCTCATGCACAGCTTTCGTGCAGAAGAATGCAAATTGTCTGCCAGTATTTTCTGATAACATGCTGCATTCATCTTGCCATCAATTTTCACAAGATTCCCCATGCCTTTAGAGCTCACACACCCCCAAAACATCAGTGAGCCACCACCATGCTTCACAGTGGGGATGGTATTCTATTCGCTATAGGCCTTGTCGTCCCCTCTCCAAACATAGCGCTTATGGTTGAGACCATGAATCTCTATTTTGGTCTCGTCACTCCAAATTACAACGTGCCAGAAGCTGTGAGGTGTGTCAAGGTATTGTCGGGCATATTGTAACCGTGCTTTTTTGTGGCATTGTGTTATGGAATTTCTTGAATGAATGTACATTTTAGAAATGTCTGCTTTTCTGTTCCCTGGTATGTAACTCTGGTCTTTGTTTGTGACGTCTGAATGATATCAGTGGATCATTGGGTCCTCTGATCATCTGTTAATCTGCCTAAACCAATAAGGGAATCTGTCCTTTGTTCTTCAGGAAATGTGGCTAGTGGTCTGAGAGTGTCTTTTATGATGTTCCCGTTCCCCCTTAAACACCTAGGACAGGACAGAGGACGACGATAAAGTAACAAATGTTATAAGCAGTATCTTACCACATCCCTTTTGACTTCATAAATACTGACTGTTCTGTGTTTTCTTCAGAGATTCCTCACAGGTTTATTTTGTAAGCTTTTGACGCGTCTCCCCTTGCAAGTAATAAACTGCTAATAAACTGCTAAATTTGTCTCTGTACTTACTTCCATTAACAGTTCTTTCATTACCATCACACATTGGCGCAGTAAAGGCTAATTTCTGGCAACTCGACCATGCAGCTCATTTTTGTTCAAGTATCGTTGTATTGTGCTCCTTGAAAAAACCACACTGTCTTTTTCCAGAGCAGCCTGTATTTCTCCTGAAGTTACCTGTGGGTTTATCTTTGTATCCCGAACAATTCTTCTGGCAGTTTTGGCTGAAATCTTTCTTGGTCTACCTGACCTTGGCTTGGTATCAAGAGACACCTGAATTTTCCACTTCTTAATAAGTGATTGAACAGTACTGATTGGCATTTGCCAGGCTTTGTATATATTTTTATATCCTTTTCCATCTTTATAAAGTTCCATTACCTTGTTACACAGGTCTTTTGACAGTTATTTTCTGCTCCCCATGGCTCAGTATCTAGCCTGCTCAGTGCATCCACGTGAGAGCTAACAAACTCAATGACTATTTATACACAGACACTAATTTTAATTTAAAAAGCCACAGGTGTGGGAAATTTACCTTTAATTGCCATTTCCCCCTGTGTGTGTCTGTAACAAGGCCAAACATTCAAAGGTATGTATACTTTTGATCAGGGCCATTTGGGTGATTTCTGTTATCATTATAATTCAAAAGGAGCCAAACAACTATGTAATAATTGGCTTCATATGATCACTATCCTTAAATAAAAAACAGGTTTTTTGCATGATCAGTCATATTTTCAACATCAATGCCAACATTTCACAATTTCTGCCAGGGTATGCAACCTTATGAGCGCAACTGTATCTTCCCATAACTTTATCAAACTGTATTACTGTATAAATGCATATTTATTTTATTTAGGCCGTGAAAATGTCTATGTAATTTTTTTTAATAAAAAGTATTTATAGCACATACAGCTATTTAATCATTCTTCACTGACATCTGAAATATTCCCCATTGCTGTCCCACCCACACTCTTGCGTGCTGACATGAATAGCACTGTTCTGGGCCCCTTACTCTTCACCATTTATCCCAAGTCCTTTTGGACTAATCTGTGTGAATGAAAACCTGATGTCATAATCACGTCTCCATTCCAGATCATAAAATAGGTTGTGTGGGATGGGGTCAGATTTACAGTGGGTTTGGGTTGAGAGGGGTTTGGAGAACAGTCTTGTCTAAATGTAAATAAGAGAGAGAGGTTCCCAGTAGTTCAGCAGTATTGTTGTATCTTCTCTGTTTCATTACTCCCCTTAGTCAGCGATAATGGATAACAGAGCAAGGAGTGTAATTACTCATTGTCTCTCCTTCACACTGTTTTCATTACTCCCCTTTGGGTCAATCTCAGGACCTGTCAGTGTGAAGACAAGAAGTCTTTGCATCTCTCTTTTTAGTTAGGCCCTCTAAAATGTGTGGATGTAAACTTTTAAGCAGTCACTTGTCTGTACAGTAACGCAAAGATAATCATTTTAATTATGAAGAATGACAACTGTTTATAGGTCATGTTTGCGTAAAAATAAGAATTACATTCTGTATTAATCTCATGTCACGTTTTATATTAGATCTAATACAGTTGTGGTACAGCCATCAGGTTCATAACATATTTCATATTTTATTATTTATCTTTACAGAGAAATAAATTCAGACCAAAGTCTAGTTTACAGCTGAGCCCATAACTTGCATTTGTTGGAGATAGGCCCATGTGAATAGCTTGGCTGGTACCTGACTAAAGTCCTCCCATTAAGGGTGTTTTGATAATGTCGTTAAGACGCGTTGATCATGAAGGGGATGTGCTGGTTAGATATCCCCATTTCAAATTGAATGAATCATAATCGATATTGTACCAAAGTGCCACCTCATAAAACCAAAATCTGGTGCAGCCAATTGACAAGAAAGCTTGCAATGGTGCACATGTAATTATCTATTAAATAAGAACCAATAAAGTTTTTAATGTAATTTATTCCACTGTGATGTAAATTTTGATTAATTAATCTGATAATTTTTTTTCAGAATTCTCCCTGGATGAGACAAACTGAAAAAAGAAGGAAGAATAGATAAAGAAAAAAACAGAGGTAGAGCAAGAGAAAGAGTTAGAGGAAGAGGTAAGAAAAGAAGAGAGAAGGTAAGAGAAGGTGAGAGGAAGAGGTGAGAAAAGAAGAGAGAAGGTAAGAGAAGGTGAGAGGAAGAGGTAAGAAAAGAAAAGAGAAGGAAAGAGAGGTGATAGGAAGAGGTAACAAAAGAAGAGAGAAGGTAAGAGAAGGTGAGAGAAAGGGAATAAAAGAAGAGAGAAGGTAAGAAAAGGAGAGGAAGAGGTGAGAAAAGAAGATAGAAGGTAAAAGAAGGTGAGAGAAAGAGGGAAGAAGAGAGAAGTTAAGAGAAGGTGAGAGGAAGTGGTAAGAAAAGAAGAGAGAAGGTGAGAGGAAGAGGTAAGAAAAGAAAAGAGAAGGTATTAGAGGTGAGAGGAAGAAGTAAGAAAAGAAGAGAGAAGGTGAGAGGAAGAGGTAAGAAAAGAATAGAGAAGGTAAGAGAAGGTGAGAGAAAGAGGGAAGAAGAGAGAAGGTAAGAGGAAGAGGTAAGAAAAGAAGAGAGAAGGTAAGAGAAGGTGAGAGGAAGAGGTAAGAAAAGAAGAGAGAAGGTAAGAGAAGGTGAGAGGAAGAGGTAAGAAAAGAAGAGAGAAGGTAAGAGAGGTGAGAAAAGGTGTGAGGCAGAGGGAGATAGGTGAGACTGCATGAGCAGAGGAGCGAGAAAGAGACAAAATGGTGAGTGTGTGCATTTGTGCCCACAGTATATCTATGTGTGTGTGTCCCAAGGCACACCATTGTGATGTGTGTGCGCCAGCAACAATATGTGCAAGTTTTTGTGCAAGTGTCAAAGCAAAGCCATTGGCAGATGGACAGGGTTGGAGATAAACTCAAGAGAGAAGATAAAGAGCAATAGATGAGCATGAGACAGAGAAAGAGAGGAGTGAAAAAGAGAGCGGTAGAGGAAAGTGAAAAAGAGAGGGGTAGAGGGGAGACAGAGAAAGATGGGAGTTAAAGAGGGCTAGAGGACAGTACATTTCTCCCCTCATATTACTACAATAACAGGCAGCATCTACAGTTAGGTCCGGAAATAATTGGACACTGACACAAGATTTGTTATTTTGGCTGTTTACCAAAATGTGTCAGAATTCCTGAACGGGGTCCTATCGCAAAATTAGAGTTTGGCTTTTTTTTTTTAATAAAGGTCCAGATTCAGAGCATTGTAATGGTAAATAATACAATACTGTTTGATAAATTATGGGAAAGATATTCTGCTTTAAAAGTTAATAATCTGCTCTACTTAGTTCTGAGAAAAGAGGCTTGAAAGATTGCCAGAGAGCTGGTCTTTGTTTACGCCCATTCAGCGTAGTTCACACCCTCATAGGACTTAACCCCACCCAGCTATTTAAGTATTCAAATGGGGACACTGGCCTTGTACTAAACTGGTCTGGTTGGTCTCTAATAAACACATAGTATATAAACCAAATTAAATAATAAAATTAAATTAAAGTTTTTTTCACCTGGACTTGATACATCAGGTATAAACAGTACAGTGAAAGGTAATGTAGCTTAGCAGCAGGATTTATAATAAATAGTAGCAGCAATGTAAGTGCAGATAGTTGGAGTGCAGGTGGACAGCCACTGAGCCGTTATAGGGTGATAGATTAGGCATAATCACACACACTTGGATGAATGACCGGTCAATCAGGTAGCTTATTATCAAACTAAGTGACTTGCTCACTGTTGTAAAGACTATGCAAACATAATAGCTAAGCATAATCACACACACCTGGATGAATGACCGGTCAAGCAGGTAGCTTATTATCAAACTAAGTGACTTGCTCACCTTTGTGAAGAAAAGCTAGCTACCCAACGAACAAGCCAGACACCAGGAAATGTTAGCTAGCTGGTAAGTTAACATTGTTACCTAGCTAGCTAACATTAACAGTAACGTCCATAGTTATAGCTACAGTTGTGCTCATGAGTTTGCATACCCTGGCAGAAATTGTGAAATTTTGGCATTGATTTTAAAAATATGACTGATCATGCAAAAAAAAAGTATTTTATTTAAGGATAGTGATCATATGAAGCCATTTATTTTCACATAGTTGTTTGGCTCCTTTTGAAATCATAATGGGTTAGCCTTGTTACAGACACACACAGGGGAAAATGGCAATTAAAGGTAAATTTCCCACACCTGTGGCTTTTTAAATTAAAATTAGTATCTGTGTATAAATAGTCAATGAGTTTTTTAGCTCTCACGTGGATGCACTGAACAGGCTAGATACTGAGCCATGGGGAGCAGAAGAGAACTGTCAAAAGACCTGTGTAACAAGGTAATGGAACTTTATAAAGATGGAAAAGGATATTAAAAGATATCCAAAGCATTGCAAATGCCAATCAGTACTGTTCAATCACTTATTAAGAAGTGGAATATTCAGGGATCTCTTGATACCAAGCCAAGGTCATGTAGACCAAGAAAGATTTCAGCCAAAACTACCAGAAGAATTGTTCGGGATACAAAGAAAAACCCACAGGTAACTTCAGGAGAAATACAGGCTGCTCTGGAAAAAGACAGTGTGGTTGTTTCAAGGAGCACAATACGACGATACTTGAACAAAAATGAGCTGCATGGTCGAGTTGTCAGAAAGAAGCCTTTACTGCGCCAATGCCACAAAAAAAAGCCAGGTTACAATATGCCCGACAACACCTTGACACGTCTCACAGCCTCTGGCACACTGTAATTTGGAGAAACGAGACCAAAATAGAGCTTTATGCTCACAACCATAAGCGCTATGTTTAGAGAGGGGTCAACAAGGCCTATAGTGAACAGAATATCATCTCCACTGTGAAGCATGGTGGTGGCTTACTGATGTTTTTGGGGGTGTGTGAGCTCTAAAGGCACGGGGAATCTTGTGAAAATTGATGGCAAGATGAATGCAGCATGTTATCAGAAAATACTGGCAGACAATTTGCATTCTTCTGCACGAAAGCTGCGCATGGGACGCTCTTGGACTTTCCAGCACTACAGTGACCCTTAGCACAAGGACAAGTTGAACTTGTGGTTACAGCAGAAAAAGGTGGCCTCCTGACTTTAATATCATCGAGCCACTCTGGAGAGATCTCAAACGTGCAGTTCATGCAAGACGACCAAAGACTTTGCATGACCTGGAGGCATTTTGCCAAGACGAATGGGCAGCAATACCACCTGCAGGAATGTGGGGCCTCATAGACAACTATTACAAAAGACTGCACACTGTCATTGATGATAAAGGGGGCAATACACAGTATTAAGAACTAAGGGTATGCAGACTTTTGAACAGGGGTCAGTTCATTTTCTTCTTTGTTGCCATGTTTTGTTTTATGATTGCACCATTCTGTTATGACCTACAGTTGAATGTGAATCTCATAAGAAATAAGATGTGTTTTGCCTGCTCACTCATGTTTTCTTTACAAATGGTACATGTACTACCAATTCTCCAGGGGTATACACACTTCTGAGCACAACTGTAGATAATTAGCAATGCAAAGGACTTGGACAAGTTTCTGAAAAGGAATTGTGTAGCTAGTTAGCTAAAGTTTGACTAACCTGTATACATGTAAGAATGTTTAGCGGCAGACTGAATATCCTCTGATTACATGAAAAGTCCTTTGTTGTTAGCATTTAGTCCGTTGACCTCGTTTACAATGCGTCTTTTCGCTACCGTTCACACTCAAGGAGTATATTTCAATATTCCAAGAATCTATACATCAATCCATGTACAGTTGTTTTATTTATAAGACGAGCTAGCGTTTTTTTTTCCACCATTGCATTGGCAATGCAATGAAATGCCTCAATTTTGCCTGAACGTTTTGAACAATATCAAAGTCTGGGATTTTCTCATCGTCGTCTGATTCATCTTCTGAGTCATAGCATCATTGTCCTCCAGAAAGTAGTATCTCACAACTTCAGATTTGTTGATAAAAACAGCTAAATTCAGGGCAGCGATGTGGTTTTTGAAAAACCAAAAAAAAAAAAGTAGTGAGATGTGACATACGCCCTCGTTCAGGAATTCTGTCGCAAATATATTCAAGTTACAGTTAAATAATGAATATGGCCTTAACGTGCAGTCTCTCAGCTTTAATTTGAGGGTATTCACATCCAAATTGGAGGAAGGGTTTAGGAATTACAGCTCTAATATGTAGCCCCCTCTTTTTCAAGGGACCAAAAGTAATTGGACAATTGACTCAAACGCAGTTTCATGGACAGGTGTGGGCTATTCCTTTGTTATTTCTTCATCAATTAAGCAGGTAAAAGGTCTGGAGTTGATTCCAGGTGTGGCATTCATATTTGGAAGCTGTTGCTGTGAACCCTCAACATACATCAAAGGAGCTCTGAATGCAAGTGAAACAGGCCATCCTTAGGCTGCAACAAAAAATCCATCAGAAAGAGAGCAGGAAAATTAGCAGTCCCCAAATCAACAGTTTGATACATTCTGAGAAAAAAAGAATGCACTGGTGAGCTCTGCAACACAAAAAGGCCTGGATGTCCACAGAAGACAACAGTGGTGGATGATCTTAGGATCCTTTCCATGGTAAAGAAAAACCCCTTCACAACATTCAGCCAAGTGAAGAACACTCTCCAGGAGGTAGGCATATCATTATCCAAGTCTACCATAAAGAGAAGACTTCACAAGAGCAAATACAGAGGGTTCACCACAAGGTGCAAACCATTCATAAGCCTCAAGAATAGAAAGGCCAGATTAGACTTTGACAAAAAACATCTAAAAACACCAGCCCAGTTCTGGAACAGCATTCTTTGGACAGATGGCTAAGATCAACCGATACCAAAATGATGGAAAGAAAAAGGTATTGAAAAAAGTATTCAGCTGCCGGTCTTCTTATAAGGACTAAATCAAGGTCTCATATAACCCCAGTGTTGGCAGCCCTACATTGGTTACCGGTGAATTTCAGAGTAGATTTTGAAACTCTAATTCTCAATTTTAAGGCTCTACATGGTCTGGCACCTGATTACAATAATGACATGCTCAACCCATACTGCACTGTTAGGCCTCTCAGAACAGCTGACACAAGACTTCTGGCTGTTCCAAAGATGCTATGTCAGTGCATTCTTTTAAATCTTACCTAAAAACACATTTTTATAACATGGCTTTTACAAATATTTTATCAATGTGATTTTATATTTTGTTTGTTCTTTTTAATTTCCTTGACATTTTAAAAAAATATATATTATTATTTTTATGTATTTTTATTGTGTGTAATTGTACTAGACAAGTGCTGTAAACAAGTTATTTGTTTTTATTTATAAAATAACCTGTAAATGAAAGGGATAGTTCATTGTATATCAATATTTGGGTGAAATAACACTTGCCTTGAGTTGTTCTTGAAGGCACACAGGGTCATTTTTCACAACAAGCCATTATTCACCTCTGTCCCAGCCTGGAATAAGCATTATTAGCATTATCGAAAATCATGAACTGAAACGTACGTCCCGAGCAATGAAATCTGCATTGCAAGCGGAAACAACCTCAAAAAGCAATTCAAACTATTCAATTCAGTAATTGGTCATGTTACTATCAATTTTTGGGACTGCATACTGATGAAACAGCTGGCAGAATTTGGTGACTTCAAACTGGTCTATGCAAACTACTTTCTGTAGCCACCACACACAGCCTCTTGTCACTGCTGCCTCTCTGCTGGACTGCATCAGCTCATCACCTACCACGCACATGTCACCCACAGTGTTTAGCAAGCAAGCAAGTTTATTTATATAGCACAATTCATACACAGAAGCAATTAAGTGTGCTTTACAATGGAAAGAAAAATATAAAAATGCAGTAGAATTAAAACAGTCAGATTGTTACAATTCTCTAACTCAGCTGTCTCCAGGAAGACTGTACATTAACTTCAACACCCCGGTATCTCAATCCTCACATTCCAGCACTAGGATGAACCCGTCAGTCCCTTTGTGAGATAATCTTTGCATCGATGTCTTACTCGTCTCTCTCCAGGGGGACATTTATGGCATTTCTGTACATGTTTTTTATATTCATTCTCAATGAAATACAGTTACAATTACTGTTTACTGAACCATCGTGGCATCTCAATCCTCACGCTCCAGCGCTTTGAAAAACTCGTCAGTCCTTTTGTGAGATAATACCCTACAGATGTCGCTCATTTAATTCCAGAGTTTTCTTACCGCGGTAAGATCAGGTAGATTGCGTCAACATATGGTAGATTACGTCAAACTGTGATTACACTATTCCAAACACATGGGGGAGCTAGAACGCTGAACATGCTATTTGTTCTCGAAAAACCGTTTTCTAAACGACATTACACACAATGTTCAGAATGTTCTCCTAACATAACAGGTTATAACGATTTTAGAAGCGAAATGTTTCTAGTTGCAACTTCATCACTGATATATTATAATAAAGAAATACACCAATAGCCTACACAGAAATAAAGACTATTTGTTTAAGCATTTGAATTATCTTAAGAAATAATAAAATACAAAGCAGAATGATTTGTTACAATCATAATTTTGAAGTACGGCATGGTAGAAAAACATCTTATGACAGTTGGCGAATAGGCTGTCAGAGTTTACTCTAATATCGTATTTAATAGACAAATGCGTCAGTCGCTTATTTGTCGCTCATCAACTCATCAACTCCTCTTCTCAACAGCAAGACCTAATCATGGCAAGCGAATTGTGCGGTTCGCTTGCCAGACTCCAACCTATATACTAATAATGTGAATTATTATTTTTAAGTAGGCAAACAGATTCTAAAATCAACTTCTAATAAATTGTTTACAAATACGACTATATGATATTGCACCAGTAAAAAATATTTTTTGATTGAGCATAAAAATAAAATAAATAGCCAAAATCGCCGCTTTCTTCGCTTTTGAAATTGCACGTTAAATTGCAATTCCAAATTATTAGTATAAATGTTGGAGTCTGGCAAGCAAACAGCACGATCGTTTCAGTCTACACATAGCCTATCTTCAAGCGCACACAACAACACATCTTCCCCTACTTATTGCTATTTTAAGATAATAAAGGTTTACAATTCAAATGTCCAGCTGTACGTCTCAAATCGGCCAATCAAACTATACAACACATTGTTCTGTTCATGCCTCTCACTCGTCCCAATTTATTAAAAGTGAGTACTCTTAAAACATCCCAATTCCATGATGGCTCTATAACTTATGAAAGTAATAGCCACAACCCAATAAAGTAACAACATGCGCAGGTCGGGGAAACGATACTAGCTGTGCTGGTACTCTGAACATCAAATTAACCAGTCAGAAACATGAAGATGCAACATAGAGTGCACTGCAAAAGAATAGTGCAGAGTAGGGCTTGCTGTTAAGGAGAGAAAGAGGATCGATTAAGAAAATGAACCCAGAGGACAATGAGATAGAGACTAGGGATGATTTGGTGGCGAAAATAAATCATCTTCTGTTGTTTGGGAATATTTCGGGTTCCAGAGAGATGTCACAAACTAATGTAGGCTTAATATTAAAAACCAGTAAGAGGATGGTAAGAACAACACACGGCATCACAACAAATCCATGAAAAACGCGTGGCAAAGAAGTCTCCCCTGGGGGATGGGGGTTGGGCGGGTGCTAAGCCCAGAATGTATGGTGATCCTAACAACGCCTCTGGTCAAGGATATCGTTTTTATTTTGTTTCACTAATAATGAATTACTGTGATACCTTTGATGAATTACATAGGAAGCTGGATCATCTTCATGGTCCTATAAAATAATTAGCGTAATTTCTTATTCAGACAGATTATATGTTTCATATTTTGTTCAACTCCTAATAAAAAAGGAATTTCATGAATAAGATTGCAATACTAAAAGTTTAGAGGTAAAACTGATTTTGCATGTGTTCAACATTGATCAACTAACAATACACTTCATTCTCATTTTTAAGTTAATTCACATTCAACCGCAGGGAGTACAATGTTCGCAGGGAGCATTATGTCAATTTCCATAGGATGTCAGAGCGTTTTGCCAAAGAGTAGAACTAAACCAGGGCCCGGTTTCCCAAAGCACAAAGATGATTGAAAGATGCACGTAAGTGCCTCGTTATTTTATCAGTGCGTTTCCCGAAAGCATCGTTACTTAAGAGTCACATAACATTGCTCGTTAATTAGTGCTCCAGACTACTCGTTAGTCCATCTTAACTAATCTTAACAGGCACTTCACTGTTTTTGTGAAATAGCGCCTCCTTCAACATGAGAGGAGTGATTGCAAACAGTTAATATCAAGGCAACAGAATGAATAAAACTTATCAAAACAGTTTTGATTTAGACCCATTTATTTAGACAAATTAGATAATAAGTGCGTGACTGGATGTAAATGTAACTGAATGCAATTGGTCAACTGAAGATAAAGAAAAATGTACGTAAAACAAGAAATCGGCTATTTAAGAAAGTGTTCCAAATTAACCGTTCACAAGTCTGAAAGCCCGCATCGTACTGCTACTATTATTTGATGTTAAACAATCTTAAGTGCTACACTATCGGGAGACCGGGCCCAGGTTTATTTTTATTTGAAAACATTTTGCCTTTATGCTACTCACAAACACTAATCTTTTAATTCATTATATTTTTGATTATATGATATCTGTATGTAATTATATTTATTGTACACATGAATTTAGTTAATTTTTTTCTTGTTGTATAATAGTTAATTTTAATCATAATGTAGTGTCCCACTTTACCTAACAAAGTGTCCCATGTGCTGAAATAAGTTTATGATTCCACGTGTTGTTCTAACACAGCCTTAAGGGTTTTTTAATATTAGGCCTACATTAGTTTGTGACATCTAGAAATCTTGCATTTCATTTGTAAGTTAATTCAAACAAGGCTCTATCATTCACATAGGTGTATCACACATTCATCCATTGACCTCATGCATTCAGTGAGGGGTGATTAGCATCTGGGTACCATTAGCGGCTGCCTGAGTACCAACGCTAAGTGCCACGGGCTTTTGGACGATTAACACTAGAACCGCCAGGCCTTTTTTACCCCCATTAACCCGCCAGAGCTGAAAGACATTTGGCATAATTAGGATACCAATCATCCATTAACTTAACAATTTGAGATTCGGGGCTATTCACAAAAGAACAGGGGCTATAGTCCTGAACGCCCAGGCCTAACGACGCCACTGTTGGTCAATATTGATCACATGCAAAGGACAAGATCTTTTTTACCTCTAAACTTAAACACCCCCTTTATGAATGAAATTGTGTTGAGGTGGGGTTTCGGGCAGTAGGGGAGGGGTCAAAAGTTTGAATATGCCATAAACACAGTATTCCCCTCAACCAGTCTTTTAGAGTCTTAAACATTGCACTTTTGGCTACTTTGCACCATGACTTTGATTTCGATTGAGTTAAGTGAACAGATTAAGGCTTGGAGGAGGAACGGAAGAACTACTAAAGCCATTTTGAAAATACTGTTAGACATGGAAATTACGGTGAAGGATCCTACTATTCAACAACACTATCATCACACTCCAGTCAAACGCCGAACACGGAAGCCCAGAAAAATCACCAGGTACAGTAGGCTACAGTCCTATGCTACAGTTATAGCCTTATTAACAAATATGTTTCGAGAAATGTAACATCTAAACTGTTGGGATTTATGGCACATATTTTTAAATTGCTTTTGTATTCTGTTTTCAGCAACACCATTCAGGCCATTGATTTCCTAATGAATGAAAATGATGAGCGGTCCACTCAGGAGATTAAGGATCTACATTGCTGTTATCACAATCAGAAGACAACTGAAGGAACTTGGGTGGAGTTATGGAAAAGCTTGGTAAGACTTTTTTTGTCCCGAGTGAAATGTTACTGGGCACTAACTAGTGGTGTAATATTCAGAATAATATATAATAGTATTTGTTACAAAATGTACAGAATATTAACCATTTGTTTTGTCTGTTTTTATTGCAGTTTGGATCCAATGATTCGTAAAACAAACAAAGAACTTTGTGTGCTGCAGGCCCAGGCCCAGGCAGGAAATTCAATGATGTCATCTTTACCGACGAAACCACAGTTGCCCTTGAGCAATTTGCAAAAAACTGCTATAGAAAACCTGGTAAAAGATCAACCAAGCCGTCTCCCAAGCGTCCACTCAAACTCCATGTGTGGGGGGAAATTTCTCGTCAGGGACCAGGCCCCTATGTGATTTTCGAAGGTAAGTTTAATTAAGGCTACAGCTAATTAAATGCTAAATTATATATTTTTGCCCACATATTTTTAGACTACAATTTGTCTAAATTAATAATAATAATTTACAATCGTTGTTACATCCTAATTTAGGTATTATGGGTCGAGAGTTTTTTGAAGAAGAACTCATCAAGGGATGTGTTGGACCCTATGTCAGAGATGTTTTTCTGGGACAACATCATTTCTTTCAAGGTACAGACATATAGACTCCAACACCCATATTATGTTATGTCTAGGTCTCGTCATATGTATTATTTTGCATTGACTGTTACAGTACGCTAGCATATAAGTACGCTAACGTATGCGTATATTTTAATATCTTTTCTTCTTCTTCCAATTCAGACAATGACCCAAAACACACTGCCGCACGGAATTGCATCGCAAATGCAGGCATAAACTGGGTTAAGACACCAGCTGAGTAAGTACTGTAGAATAGTGTACACATTATTCCAACACTATTAAACAACATATGATATGCACCCCTCCTACTATAGAAGTACATTATATCTAACTTTCTCTTTTTGTTTCCACTAGGTCACCAGATTTGAATCTAATAGAAAATGTTTGGAATGAACTAAAAACATTTGTTCATAAGGATGCCAAGACAACAAGCAAAGATGAGCTTGTTATCGCTATCAGAACGTTTTGGCTTGAGAAACTGACGATAAAGGCCTGCAACAAATACATTGACCTCATCTACAATGTCTTACCTGTGATCATGGAGTTGGAGGGAGGGGCAACTAAAATGTAGCATTGTAAATTCTATATGTTGGTAATATATTTGACTGTATATTATTTAATTAAATATTTAGATTTTCATTTGATATTACTTTTGTCATTATTTAATATCTAACAAAATTATCTGGCTTACTGAACAGTATCTGGCCGTTATAGTGTGAGTTATTTATTTATCAATGCAATTGATTTGGAAAATACCGTTTTGAAAGACACACCCTCTTCTTTACATGACTTCCTAAATAGTTTTGTATAGCCTTAGTAATAAAATTGAATTCATAAAATTACTGTTATATATTAGCAGAGAAAATAATATCCAACATAGCCTACACCATAGCCTATACCATTCATATTCTCTGATTATTCTACCGAAGATTCAGGTTTTTATGTAGCCAAAATCATCAAATGTAGCTATTACACTAAATAATCAGCCTATCAAGGATAACGGCAAGTGCACACGGAACAAAACCAAGGAAAACTGCACGTCAGGGTTTAAATTAGCCGGCAAATGCGTCTTTTCGCCGGTATCAGGTGAGTCAGGCAGATTAAAAAATATCAACCGCCAACATGTCCGGTGGGAAAAATGACTTAAAATGAATAAGTAAATATATCAATAGCATATTAAATAGCCTGATATTGTGTGACCTGTATGATCTGTTGCCACAAAAACAGCGAGCCTCTGCTCACTACAGTATCACAAGAAAACAGCGAGCCTCTGCTCACTCTCACAATAAGACATTACTGAGTCATGTGACTAAGGTTGGCGCGAGAACCAAAAGCGGCAACTCCTACATGCAACTCCGAAATGTCCACTGCGAAGCAGACATAACCCGGCCGGTTTAAAAAAATCATAGTGATGGTGCTACTGAGGCCAGCAAACGAGGTTCAGTAAATGATCTGAGCCTATAGTATAGCATCACAACAATCTCAGGCCTATTTCAAAACTTCAGCCAGCACCATAGGGACTTCCATGAAAAAGTCCATATAGGGTGTTGGGGTTCTAAGCCAGGGAATGTATTGTTATCCTAGCAACACCTCTGGTGACAGCTAGGATCAGTGAACTGATCTTCACCATCAGTTCACAGATTGTGAAGAGTTAATTCTGCTGACTAATTTAAATAAAAAATATTTGTTGGATCATAGAGTTTGTGTTTTATTGCTGTTTAAGTGTAGGGTATTATACAGTATGGCTATTTAAAACATATGTCTGGAACTCTGGAATTTTAACGGCCATATTGGCCGACTTGATAAGACAAATAAGCGACTGAAACACGCTTGTCTTTTAAATAATAATGCTGCGAAATTAGGCTACATTATGGGGCAACATTTTAAAAGTGTATTGAACATCTGGATTTTTATATTGCCTTTTTGTCATTATTTCATCAAAACAAAATTGTCAGGCCTACTGTACCTAACCCTAACCCTAACTTTTATTTATTTGTCCATGCAGTTGATTTGGAAAATACCATTTTGAAAGCTACTCCCTCCTTTCATGACTTTTCCTAAATAGGTGTAGCATATTACATTGTTCCGTTATCAGAATTCAAAACTCACAAAATGAAAACTATTTGGAGACTAATTCGTTTTTTTACTCCCTGTTCCTAATAACTGATTGGGCATGTGACAATACAAGTATTTTAACAGGCGCTTTGTCTCACCCATCTTTCTCCTTGGGTTAATGTGGATTAATTAACAGTAATTTGTCGACTTAAGGCCATACAGGAAATAAATAAATTACAGGTTTGTTCAAACGCCATTAGAAACTTTAGAAAAATCAATCGTTATTTACCTCTGAAAACATTAATGAAACAATGATGGGTTGAAAGTGTAGCCTATTGCCAATGAAACAAACTGAATGTCCTTCATGTAAATGCGCTATGTTAAACACTTTATATGTGTTATATGTTCGTTCGGGTCTAGTGTGGCATATTGTAATTTATCAAAGAAATCTGGTGGGAAAAGTAATTTCTTTTTTTATTTTAAGACGTTTTTATTGATAGAAACAGATGCAGTCTTCAGGAAATATTTGTGCAGAAAAGTAGCATCAATGACGCAATAAGTAATGTTGGCTTGGTAAACGTCTGCAGTTAGCCTACATAAATGTTAACTTAATCATTGTAATCAACTGCTATATTTGTATTTCAGTTAAAATAATTACAATTAACAAAAAGAAAGAGAGTCATGTGTGTAGACCTATAATAAATATTCATTCTCAGTTCTCAGAAATAACAGTTAATCAAGCAAAGCAACACAGCAACATGGAATCAAACACCGTAACATAGCAATCCATGAATAGGATTATAGCAGACAATATTCCTCTGATTTTTAATGTTTTATTCTGGCCATATAAATACAGAAGCAGGCTTGAATAACAGCAGTTTCAAGCGGGTGTCGACATTCTCACAGATGCCTCCTGGCGGCCAACATTATTTTATGTTTTTGTCCATGCCACTCTGGAATTAAATGAGCGACATCTGTACATCGATGTCTAAACAGCAGCACAAATACTTGCATTTTCCGTCATCCGCAGATTGTTACATTTACACAGAGGTTATTCCTCTGATAGCACCAGAACTTGCATTACAGAAAACGATTGGTAAAAGATAGCAAAATAGAAATATTATAATGATTTACAAAGAAAAAGAAAAAATATAAAAATACAATACCTAAAAAAACACATCAAAATTACAGCATAATAAGAAAATATAGAATAAGAAAATAGAAATAGAATAAAAAGCGTGATAAAAACATAGGAAGCTATAAATGCTGTAAGGCTAAACAGTGCGGTTACGTTTAAGCACTCAGTCATAGGTGCGTAAAAGTAGGTGTTTCCTGGATTTTGTTGCCAAACACAATAATCTCTGTTTTATCTTGGTTTAATTGTAGATAATTTTGGTTCATCCAGGTATTTATGTGCTCTATACAATGACACAGTGAGTCTATTGAGCTGTTGTCATATGGTTTGAGAGCCATATATATTTGAGTGTCATCGGCATAGCTATGGTAGTTAATGTTCTTGTTCTGTAGAATTTGGCCCAGAGGTAACATATAGAGATTGAACAGAAGCGGTCCGAGAACTGATCGCCGTGGAACTCTGCATGTCATAGCCACCCTATCAGATTCATCATTACCAATGGTGACAAAGTAACTCCAGCCATCTAGATAAGATCTGAACCAATTAAGGACTGTCCCGGAGAGTCCTACCCAATTTTCCAGCCTATCTATAAGTGTTCTAGAGTGTCAAATAAGAGTGTCAAATCCTGCACTGAGATCTAATAGAACCAGAACTGTCATTTTATCCGAATCAGTACTCAGCTGTATATCATTTAAAACTTTTTTCGTTTCAGTACTGTGGTGAGGTCGGGACCCTGACTGAGAGACCGCTTGTCTAAGAGACCGCTTGAGTTCACAAAATTGCTGAGTTGATTGAAGACAACCTTCTCAATGATATTGGCTATAAAAGGGAGATTTGATACAGGTCTATAGTTGTACAGTATAGATGCATCCAGTGTTGTCTTTTTTAATAGGGGCTTAATGGAAGCTTTTTTTTAGAGACGTTGGGAAAATGCTTGATTACAGAGAGATATTAACTATTTGCTGTAGATCCGTTGTTATAGTGTTAAAAAATTGTTTTTAAAAAGTCTGATGGCAGTGTGTCGAGACAACGTGTGGAAGCTTTAAGATGTTGAACTGTTTCTTCTAGGGATTTTTGATCAATTGTATTAAATTGCAACATAATAACCAAGTTGTCTTGGTGGTCATAGATACGGTAAAGTGTCATTGTTAGACTGTGTAGTTCTGATTGTCCATCTAATACTTCTATTTATTTCACTAAAGAAACACGCAAATTCATTACATTTCACAGTGGACATGAGTTCTGATGCTATCTGCTTTAGGGGGTTTGTAAGCTTGTCGACCATGGCAAATAGAGTGCGGGTGTTGTTGATATTCTTGTTGATCATTCCCGATAAATGTTGCTGTCTGGCCCTGCGTAACTCATAGTTGAAGCTACAAAGGCTTTGTTTATAGATGTCATAGTGGATTTGAAGTTTAGTTTTCCTCCACTTACGTTCTGCTTTCCTACATTCTCTTTTCAGGGCGCTTACCATCATGGTGGTTCTCCATGGTGTTTTCTGTTTGCTCATAGTTTTCTTTACCTTGACCGGTGTAACACAATCCATGACATTCAATATTTTGGCATTAAAATAATCCAGGAGTACATCAACTGACTCAGCACTTATTGTTGGAGAGATAGCTATGGCTTCCATTAACCGAGCATTGGTACTCTCATTAATGTACCTTTTCTTAACAGAAACAGAGTTTACTTGAACATCGGGATGATCAGTGATTCAAAAAAGACACAGAAGTGATCAGACAGGGTCAGGTCTTCAACCATGACAGAGTAAATATCGAGACCTTTAGAGCTCTAGGTTGTGGCCTCGAGGGTGTGTACGCTCTTTCACATGTTGAGTGTGATTAAAAGTGTCAAGTAGTGCAAAAGGTTCTTTGGCATTATTGTCTGTACTATTATCTATGTGGATGTTAAAATCCCCTGTAATAATAAACAAGTTATAATCAATTGATATAACAGAAAGTAGTTCAGCAAAATCATCAATAAAATTTGCAGAATATCGTGGAGGTCTGTAAATGTTTAAAAACAAAATTTTGGGGGCACCCTTTAATGTAAGACAGAGGTATTCAAAATAAATAAAATGACCAAGTGTATTTTCTTTGCACTGGAATGTATCTTTGAATAGGGAAGCCACTCCTCCTCCTTTCCTAGCATTTCGACACGTATTCACATAACCACATTTTTCGAGTGCTGTCTCGTTAAGAACAGTAGCACTACAATCTTCTGTTAGCCACGTTTCAGTGAGAAACATACAATCTAGGTTGTAGGATATTATAATGTCATTTACCAAGAATGATTTGTTGGCGAGAGATCTGATATTAAGTAAAGCCAGCTTAATAGATTTAATAGGGGTTCCTGGACTAGTAGGTTGATGTGTTACAGTTAACAGATAAGACAGACTTACTTTAAGTTACTTTAAGTTGCATGCACTCGATTCCTTCTATTTCTAATCAACACCGGAATAGAGATGCCGGGTCCTAGCTTGTTCTCAAAACAGTCGGCATTGCTATTTTCACAATAGCAGGGATCCGAAGCACATCTCCGAGTACATTCTCTGCTCTGTGGAAATAAAGGACAAGGTTGTTGACGATGTGGCAGTTATCTAAGCAGGCGTTTTAAATGGGGGGGGGGGGGG
>JACXGI010004394.1:0-17261 GCA_016801175.1 Esox masquinongy | reverse complement strand
CTCCAAGAGCGTGACGTATGTTGGCACCAAGCAGCTGGCATCCCATGATGTTTGGATGAACCCCATCAGGTCTAAAGCGGTCTTTACAGTTCCAAAAGATATTGAAATTGTCAATAAACTTAATCCCGTGGTTGAGGCATGCCGATGTCATCCACATATTCAGCCCAAGGAGTCTGCTAAAAGATTAAATTCCTTTCCCCAAGGTTGGAATGGGGCCTGAGATTAAATCATGTTGTTGAAAGTTGTTTATATTATCCAGTAGCATAGAAAACTCTTTTTTCAGGATCTCAGAGACAGTTTTACTTCATAGACTGTCAAAAGACCCAGTGAGGATAATAATCTGCATGTTGCTTGGATGTGTAGAGAGTATAACTGGGAGCATTTCTGTTAGCTCTCTGACCGATGTGTCAGCCATGGTTAGGATGTCAGTCTTTGCCATTCTGATATGCTTGGTTACATCGTCCCCAATCAAGGTAATATCTGGTTTATCAAATGTGGAGTTAGCAAAGTTTCTCCTTTCCCTCGTCCTATCAGTGATTTTATGGCTATTTCTTGGATTTTGGTTAGCCCTAATGCTAGTGTTGTGGACAGCTTCCCTAGGTCCATTTAAACACATTTCATTCCCGAGTCAGTGGATCATACCTGTTTTGCAGTGTGAGTTCAGGTGGTGGATTGAGGGTTGGTGCTTTATTTGATTTCTTGCTGGATGCCTGGTGCTGTGCCAGTAAGATGTGTCATTTGGAAATGCTGGTTTGAAAGCCTCTGCGGTTAATACAGTGGCATTAGCACATGTCCAGGGTAGAGTGTCAACCAGGTCCGTGACAGAGTGGTCAAGATTTGAAGTAATCCCTTGTATACCAATCTGTGTCTGTCCGTTAGCATTTGGTAGCGCAACCCCTAGAGTAGCTGCTACAGAGTCAATGAATTGTTCACTCTCACGTATTTCAAGCAGCATTGTCGTCTCATTCAGTCGCTCACTCTGAAATTGCTCTGACATTTTCACCAGTTTTGACTGCGTTCTGTCAAGCATAGGGACATCTTTTGAGCTCTCCAGCCTTAGGTTAGCCTGTTGTGCTATGTTAGCATTAGCATTTGTTGATTCACCGACAGGACCCATAATCTGCCTGGAGGAGAGCTCGGGTGACTAAGTCTTCCAAGCGGTTGATCCGTTCCTCCAACAGCTGTCTTAGCTCCTCCATCATAAAAAATCACTCAAAAAAACTAAAGAACTATGCAGAGGTCCTCTTTTAAAAAATACTTAAAATTTTAAAAATATGATTAAAATAAATATAGAACAAAGATGAAACAAAGTTAAAGTTTAAAAGAATATGACAAGAAAATTAAAAAGTAAGAAAAGAATAAAGGCTGGCAAAAGGCAGGAAGCAGGAGAGTTGTATTATGCGACTAAAAGGCATGAAAGTAGTCCACTGTCGGATATTACAGACCAAAGCGCTGCTACACAATTCTTCTTTTCTTTAACTTATGTCTAGTCTGTTCTGTCCATAGCCAAGTTGTGTCCTATCAAGCCTGTTTGTCTGTCATGTTCTGCCCACTGTGTTGTGTCATTAAATACCATCAACCTGCATCTGCCTCCGTCTCTCTCGCCTCTGTATGTTACACCTCTGTTATTAAAGACAGTCAGAGGTGTAACGTAAATCCACGTAAAATGGGTTTACAGCACCTATCTCATTATCTTACAAGATGATGATCACCACCTAATTGTATATCATCATTGTGTAGATTCTGTGTATTCAAGTTATCTTCTACTAGTAGCACGATTACACCAACTAGCATTCAGAGTAATATACACTGCTCAAAAAAATTAAGAGAACACTTAAATCACACATTGTGTCTCGATGAAGGAAATAAATTGACGATCAAAATCTTTACTGTACATTGTGTCATTGGTTGAGAACAAAATTACATAACAACGGTCAAAGGAAACCAAAATCACCAACCGAGGGCTGGATTCAAACTAACACCAAAAATCAAGTAAATAATTGAAATCACAGGCTGTCCCAATTGCGTCAATTTCATCACGGCAACTCATAATGTGACTCAGTAGTGTGTATGGCCCCCATGTGCCTGTATGCACTCCCGACAACATCTGGGCATGCTCCTGATGAGACTGTGGATGGTGTCCTGGGGGATCTCCACCCAGACCTGGATCATGGAATCAGTGAGCTCCAGGACAGTCTGTGGAGGTACTTGGCGGCGGCGGATGCACCGATACATAATGGCCCAGAGGTTCTCAATTGGATTCAGGTCTGGGGAACGTGAGGGCCATCCAGGAACTGGCTATACACATTGTCCTACATTGTCCAGAGTACCGTTGGCTAGTATATGGAAGTCTGTGAGATCATCCAAGGATATGCCCCCCCAGACCATCACTGACCCACCACCAAACCGGTCATGCTGGATGATGTTGAGTCTGGAGACGAACGTTCACCACGGCATCTCCAGACTCTTTCAACAATGGGGTACTAATGGTGGACCTGCCAAATTTGGTGTTCACTGGCGAATGTCAATCGAGCTGCACGGTGCCGGGCTGTGAGCACAGGTCCCACTAGAGGATGTCGAGCCCACATGCCACCCACATGCAGTCTGTTTCTGACAGTTTGGTCAGAAACATGCACACCAAAAGCCCGTTGGAGGTCATTTTATAGGGCTCTGGCAGTACTTCTCCTGTTCCTCCTCGCACAAAGGTGCAGATACCGGTCCTACTGCTGAGTTGATGCTCTTCTACGGCCCTGTCCAGCTCTTCTCGTGTATCGGCCAGTGTCCTGGTATCTCTTCCATGCTCTTGAGGCTGTACTGGGAGACACAGCAAACCTTCTTGCAACGGCATGTATGGATGTGCCATCCTGAAGGAGCTGGACTGCCTGTGCAACCTGAATGGGCTGCAGGTACCGCCTCATGCTACTAGTAGTGATGGCCATACAAGGCTTCATTACCATTCTTCTAGCAGCAGGATATTATGCTAGCAGTCTAACTGAGAATTTCTTTTTCAAATTAAAAGCCATCATTGAAATACAGCTCCGGAAAAAATTAAGAGACCACTGCACCTTTGTCTTTCCTTTCCAAAAAAGTCGAAAAGGAAGGTTTTGAGTGAGGAACAGAAGGGTTAAAATTAAGAGACCACTGCAAATTGAACGCTTCCATTCTTCACTCAAAACTTTCCTTTTCAACTTTTTTGGAAAGGAAAGAAAAAGGTGCAATGGTCCCTTATTTTTTTCCGGAGCTGTATATAAGGCAATATAGTGAGTAACATCCTGCTGCAAAAATAACGCTAATGAAGCCTTGTTTGGCAATCACTAGCTACCAGTAGTGACAAGGACACTAGCAAAATGCAAAACTAGAGAAGAATCTGCCAGGAAGGATAAGGAAAGAGCAATTGTCTGTGGCCACCACCTGCAAAACCATTTCCTTCTTGGGGGTAGTCTTGCTGTTGCCTCTCCAGTGTACCTGTTGTCACTTTCATTTGCACCAAAACAGGTGACACTGATTCACAATCGCTTATGCTTCCTAACTGGACAGATTGATATCCTGAAGTTTAATTGACTTGGTGTTATTCTGTGATGATTACGTGTTCCCTTTATTTTTTGAGCAGTGTATATTGAATTCAATACTGTCAAACATGTTCTACTGTTTCTGAATAATTCAATTGTCTCTGACAGATGACTTATGGTATGTTGAAGTCAGATTGTTCTGTGTAGCTTGACAGATCATCACACAGCAGCTGGACAGTGGGAAAAGGATATCATCCTTACATCATGCTATACTGGGGAATAGACAATACAAAGGCATCATGTCCTACTTCTTCCGAAATGTTTTTTTACAGAATAACCTGTCACTTGATAAAATTTAGGGATTGAGTCTTAGATGCCCTTTCTCTTAGCTGAGCCAATTTCCTGCTGAAACTATTGGTAGTAAATATAGCTAATGTGCTGAGACTGCAGGCCTACAGCACCAATGCTGTTTAAAGCTGACATGAGTTATCACAGTGATTCTTTCCACAATCGAGATATGAAATCTTCAGACATAAGCTAGACTGGAATGATAAACAATTAACCTGGAGAGAACCTCCACAGTCAGGGACACACAACACATGCTACAACACAATGCATATACTACACATGACTCAACACATTGCATACTGTGATGGTAATTCCATCGATAGACACTCTTAAAGGAGTAAGTACAGAGACAAAATTCTCTTGGCACAATTAGCAGTTTATTTGAAAATGGAGAGACGCGTCAAACGCTTATAGGATAATCATCTGAGGAGTCTCTAAATTAATATATGACAATCATCAGTACTTATAGGGGAAAAAGGGGTGTGGTAAAGTGCTGCCCAGCTGTCCTATGTCAATAAAACTCATTCCCTTTGTTCTATCACAATCCTAAGTTTTAACCAAGGGGCAGGCTGTCTTCCCCCACATGGGTAACCTCTTGAACTCTAAAGAGGTCTTACATCATCTGGACAAACAATAGATAGACTCTGATGGGTAATACAGATAGGCAGATTTACGAGTAACCCTAAAATCTGCTGATACCATTCAATGATGCCCCCACTCCTACATTCCTAAGGAGCAAAGGACAGATACCCTTTATTGGTCTAGGCAGAAGAACAGATGGTCAGAGTACCTAATAATGCTCAGATATTAGGCAGACATGTGTGTCACAAACAAAGTAAAGAGTTACATACAAGGCAATAGAAAAGACATTTCTCAAATGTACCTTAATTCAGAAATTTCCACAACAATACAACAGAGTAAACACAACAAAATTCATGCAACATTACATACAACCTAATATACACATGCTATAACAACATGCTAAATGCTAATACACACAACAAAATCAATGCAATTCTAATGCATAAATCATAACTGTGAGACTACGGGCCACAGAGTTGTTGGAGCGGAGCTATTTTAGGTACTCTATGAAAAGGTGAGTTTTCAGATGATTGCTCTTTATGCAAAAACCACAGGCTTGATGTGGATTTGAGCTTTAACTGGAAGCCAATGTAGAGTGTAAAGAAGCAGGGTGACATGGGAGAACTTGGGAGCACAAGGTTGAACACCAGGTGGGCCATTGCATTCTGAACTAGTTGCTGGGGACTGGTTTCAGACACCCAGAGCCCTACCAGTAGTACCAATAGTGGTGTGCCAACCCTGACCAGGTGGCACGCAGGCTTTATCACACGATGCAAAGGAGACGCTGATTTCCCCTCCCTCTTAAACTATCACTGCATCAACATCATGTGGATGGCCAGGTGCATTTGCGTTGCTTACCTGAAGAACACATGGCACCAGGATGCACTATGGGAAGGAGGCAAGCTGGCAGAGACAGTGTGATGCTTTGGGCAATGTTCTGCTGGGAAACATTGGGTCCTGCCATTCATGTGGATGTTACTTTGACACGTACCACATACCTTAGCATTGTTGCAGACCATGTGCACCCTTTCATGGCAAGGGTATTCCCTGATGGCATTAGCCTCTTTCAGCAAGATAATGCGCCCTGCCACAAAGCAAAAATAGTTCAGGAATGGTTTGAGGAACACAACAATGAGTTCAAGGTGTTGACTTGTCCTCCAAATTCCCCAGATCTCAATCCAATCGAGCATCTTTGGCATTTGCTGGACAAAGAGGTCCGATCCATGGAGGCCCCACCTCGCAACTTACAGGACTTAAAGGATCTGCTGATAACGTTTTGGTGCCAGATACCACAACACACCTTCAGAGGTCTAGTGGAGTCCATGCCTCGACGCGTCAGGGCTGTTTTGGCAGCAAGAGGGGGACCTACACAATATTAGGCAGGTTGTCACAATGTTATGGTTGATCAGTGTGCAGTGATCTCTCTTGACCAGACTTGGTCAGGAGTTTGAGGACAGATTCCATGATTTTACGTAGCTGGAGCCATTCATGGTGTTAATTACAAACCCTTCACGGACGTGGACATTTCAGACATTTCTCACCAAATTAGCGCTCTGTTTAATCTCAATTCTGCATTCTGGAGATGGAAACTATCAGTCACCAAAATAACATTAAATTGAAGTCACGTCAATCTGCAGCAAATCTTTGGAGCCTTGCAGATGCAGGTAAGCCAATCAATCATTCAAATGTATTTATAAAGCCCTTTTTACATCAGCAGTTGTCACAAAGTGCTTTTACAAAACACTCAGCCTGAAACCCCAAGGGTCAAGCAAAAACAGTCTTGAAGAACATTGGCTAGGAAAAACTCGCTTAAAGGGGCCCAAATATAGGAAGAAGCCTAGATAGGAACAGGCTTGGAGGAGTGACCAGACCCAGACTCACAAACAGTTATTTCTTCAAGGCCATAAGGCTTTTCAACCAGCAACATTGATCTATGATCATATTGATCACATGATCACTTCAAATGCCCTGATGACTTTCTATGCACATTCAATGTAGATTAGCATACTGTATTCTAATGTACCATTCATAGGCACTATTACACTTACATTTATATTTATAATATTTAATATTTCTTTCTCACTGTCCATATACCCTTTCTCTACAGTGTTTGGAACTGCTGTTAGCTTTCATTGTTATGTTTTCATAAATGTTTTTTGCTTTGTATTTTACTTAATGCTTGTAGATGTCACGTGCCATGTCATAAGAATTTCACTGCTCAGAACGATGCTGTTTTTTTGTGCAATAAAAAAATGTTGTCTTTGACTACAGCCAATGTGGTCACGGTAATAGTACTGTGCCCTGGTCTAAAACCAGATTGAAATTTGTTCAATACGCCATTTTCAGTTAAAAAAAGATTGGTGCTGCCCTGACCAGCAGGTATGGATCTAATTTATCAGGACCTAGCACTTCATTTTCTGAGAAAGGTCTTAGGGAAAAATTTGGAAAAATCATCAAAAGTTTTCTGAATAAATATCCAATTATCATGTGACGCAGTTGTAGAATGTCTTTTCAAAGAGGTTGCCTGGTCTAATAAAGTGGCTATTAAAAGCTTCAACAATAGTGTTCTTGCCAGAAATAGGACCATTCTCCAAGATGAATTGCTTTGATAAGCAGGTGTGTGAGTTGTTCTTCAATTATTTCACTGTTTTCCTAAATTTTGCTGAATTTCCATTACATTCTAGTAAGGTAGGTAGATCGTAGTCATTTTGCTTTTCTAATATGCTTAGTATATATATTTTGTAGTTGCCTAAAGGCTAGCCAAGCAGAACTTAACACTAGGACCGCAAAATGCGTACGTCAATTGGCATTTGAGTTTGTAATTAAAATAACACAGCCATTTTGAAAGCTACACCCTCCTCCTTCCATGACTTTTCCTAAATAGTCATTTTTTTTACCCTGTTTTCCGAATTAATTGGCCAATAGCCCACGGCACTTAGCGTTGGTACCCAGGCAGCCGCTAATGGTGCCCAGACGCTAATCACCCCTCACTGAATGCATGACATCAATGGATGAATGTGCAATAAACCCAAATGAATGATAGAGCCTTGGTTGAATTTGAATGAACTTACAAATAAAATACAATATTTCCATAACCATTCAACAATTTAGTTTGGCTATTATTGAAACATAATACAAAGGACATGTTGACAATTCAACATATTTATCACATGTTAACATTTTTCAATAGGAGATTCAGCTTCTTGTGTAGGCTAATTCATCAAATGTAAATCTAAAATGTAAATCTAAATATTCATTCACGAAATGAAATACCACACATTCTTTACCAATCACCAATTAAACAAATGTATTACACGTTACTGTGTTAATTCAAAGAGAAAGAGAAACAAAATCGCATACCCATCTTATCATCACTCTTTGAATTTTCTCTGCTTGTTTTACTGAAGATTCTTCAAATATTTTACAATAAATAATTATTCATGAAATGAAATACCAATGATCACTAATTATCAATTCAGCAAACGCGTTACACGTTACTGTTTTAAATCAGTACAATCGACAAATGACTTTTCAATATTGTAAGCTACTGTAAATCATTCTTTGAAATTGTGTCCATGTGGTTTACATTCTTTTTCAGTTGTTACATGTACGTGTCTACCTCAGGAACCTCTTTGCTGCTATCCCTGCATTTCAGTTGCACATGCCACATTGCACCTTCAATTTGGACATTTGTGACAGAATACAGGAAACTGGACTTATCACAAAATTTGAGTTTTGCTTTTTATTGCATTTTATAAATGTCCAGATTCAGAGCTTTGAAATGGTATATAAAACAATACTGTTTGATGAAGTTTTGGGACAGAAATGCTGATTTAAAAGTTGATAATCTGCTGTACTTAGTTCTGAGAAAAGAGGCTTGAAAGATTCACAATTTCCAGAGAGCTGGTCTTTGTTTACGCCCATTCAGCGTAGTTCACACCCTCTTAGGCCTTAACCCCACCCAGCTATTTAATTTTTTTTTGCAGCCTAAGGAGGGCCTGTTTCACTTGCATTGAGAGCTTCTTTGACCGCATGTTGTGGGTTCACCAATCTCTTTGCCCAATATTTGCATATCATTGCATTCTGTATTTATTTGCATTTCACACAGTGTGGCAACTTTTTTGGAAACGGTTTGTACTATTTTCAGTTAAATATAGGGATACATGATTTGCACATCACAGCATTCTGTTTTTATTTGCATTTTACACAGCATTCCAACTTTTTTGGAAACAGGGTTGTATATACAGCTCTGAAAAAAATTAAGAGACCACTCCTAATTTTTCTAAAATCAGCATCTCTACATGTATGGCAGCATTCCATTCCAGTGTCTGTTAAATTCCAGCACAGGCACACCTCATTTTACTTAATGAGGTACTGATTAGGTGATTACCTGAATCAAATTTAATTTAACGAGGAAAAGTATAAAAACCACTGCTGTGGTCATCACTATCCTCTTGCAATAGGACCAGCTGGATGGCAAAACCCGTGCGAGTAGTACCTCAAAGGTAATTTGAATAAATAAATAACTATTCAGCATGACAAAAGAGTTGAAAAGATAAGCTTTGAGTGAGGAAAAGAAGGGTTCAATTCTGGCTTTACTGGCAGAGGGATACAGTGAGCATCAGGTTGCTTCTATCCTGAAAATGTAAAAGACGGCGGTCATAAGAACAAGGTCAAGAAACAGACATTGGGGACAACAAAGCTAGAGACTGGCAGAGGGCAAAAACGACTGTCCACTGACCGAGATGACCGAATGATCGCTTGTTACTCAACAAACGTAGGATGACATCAAGTGACCTACAAAAAGAATGGTAAACATCAGCTGGGGTGAAGTTCATGGCAAGGACTGTTTGAAACGGGCTCCTAGGGGAGGGACTGAAGTCATGCAAAGCTAGAAAAAAAGCTATTCATCAATGATAAGCAAAGAAGAGCCAGGCTGAAGTTTGCAAAAGACCACAAGGATTTTACCGCAGAGGAATGGAGTAAGGCCATCTTCTCTGACGAGTCAAATTTTCAGCTTTACCCAACACCTGGTAGTCTAATGGTTAGACAGAGACCTGGAGAGGCCTACAAGCCACAGTGCCTCGCACCCACTGTGAAATTTGGTGGAGGATGGGTGATGATCTGGGGATGCTTCAGCAAGGCTGGAATCGGGCAGATTTGTCTTTGTGAAGGATGCATGAATCAAGCCAAGTACAAGGTTATCCTGGAAGAACACCTGCTTCCTTCAGCTCTGACAATGTTCCCCAACTCTGAGAATTGGTTTTCCTGCAGGACAATGCTCCATGCCACACAGCCAGGTCAATCAAGGTGTGGATGGAGGACCACCAGATCAAGACCCTGTCATGGCCAGCCCAACCTCCAGACCTGAACCCCATTGAAAACCTCTGGAATTTGATCAAGAGGAAGATGGATGGTCACAAGCCATCAAACAAAGCCGAGCTACTTGAATTTTTGTGCCAGGAGTGGCATAAAGTCACCCAACAGCAATGTGACAGACTGGTGGAGAGCATGTCAAGACGCATGAAAGCTGTGATTAAAAATCAGGGTTATTCCACCAAATATTGATTTCTGAACTCTACTTAAGTTAAAACATTAGTATTTTGTTGTTGAAAAATGAATTTGTTTTCGTTGCATTATTTGAGGTCTGAAAACAATGCATCTTTTTTTGGATATTTTTACCAGTTGTTATTTTCTACAAATAAATACTCTAAATTACAATATTTTTATTTGGAATTTGGGAGTAATGTTGTCAGTAGTTTACAGAATAAACCACAACTGCTCATTTTACCCGAACACATACCTATTAATAGCAAAACCAGAGAAACTGATAATTTTGCAGTGGTCTTTTAATTTTTTTCCAGAGCTGTATAAGAGGGAACACGGATAATTAATGTGTACAGAGTTACAGATATACAGAGTTACAGTTTTTTTGCAGTAAGTCTTCATAGAATGAGTTAGGATATTTCTACTCACTGCAGTATAAACATTTTTATGAAATAATTTGTTGTTTATTATCTTTTCACATTAACTGAAGGACGTTATACCCAGTTGCACACACAACCCATCACAAGTAGTCAAACAAAGGTCTCTCTTTCTGATTGCTTTCAATGGAGGAAAAGGGAGGAAACCCTGCATTATCTGATATGTGTCTATAGATATGGAAGATTTTACCTTTGACATTTTGTGTTATAACTATAATTTAAGAGACTTTCCTGAACCTACCATTAGTAGTGAATGAAGGAATTAAGTTTCTAACTTAAAGATATTTGAAAAAGTAGAATCATGGCTCATTTGTATTCATCGCAGAGCTCTTGGTAACATTTCAGTGTAGAAGTACCATGATGAAACAAGTTTGAAATGGTCCTGATTCCTGGAGTATGCCAGAGATGGAAGATGGCATCAATGAGAGCTTTTGGCAAGTTCGCAAATTATAGGCAAGTGAGAACTAAAATGTGTGGAAATGCCAAGATATTTCTTGCTGTCTAATGCTTCTAGGGTGTAATAAACCACAAAGGTTTAGGATATGTTGCCCACTTTATTAATGTTGTTATTCAATACAACATAACTCAGGGGTAATGAATGACAAGAAAGTACCTCTATCTGGATCTATGTCTTTAATTATGTAACTTTTTCCCTGAAAAGAGATTTTGTTTGCGTTGCTCCTAATCAGATTTGCCAAAGGCTTTACCCCCAACAGGAAAAGCCAACGAGAGAATGAGAATTGTTGTACTGCACTCAGCCCTAAACTTAAAAATCTTTCGACTCATTAGTAGTTACTACGTGACTTCATCTACAGTTTCTCACAAGAGTGAGTACACCCCGCACATTTTTGCAAATATTTTATTATATCTTTTCATGTGACAACACTGAAGAAATGACACTTTGCTACAATGTAAAGTAATGAGTGTACAGCTTGTATAACAGTGTAAATTTGCTGTCCCCTCAAAATAACACAGCCATTAATGTCTAAACCGCTGGCAACAAAAGTGAGTACACCCCTATGTGAAAATGTCCAAATTGAGCCCAAAGTGTCAATATTTTGTGTGGCCACCATTATTTTCCAGCACTGCCTTAACCCTCTTGGGCATGGAGTTCACCAGAGCTTTACAGGTTGCCACTGAAGTCCTCTTCCACTCCTCCATGACGAGATCACGGAGCTGGTGGATGTTCGAGACCTTGCGCTCTTCCACAGATGCTCAATAGGGTTTAGGTCTGGAGACATGCTTGGCCAGTTCATCACATTTACCCTCAGCTTCTTTAGCATCTTGGAGGTGTGTTTGGGGTCATTATCATGTTGGAATACTGCCCTGCGGCCCAGTCTCCGAAGGAAGGGGATCATGCTCTGCTGCAGTATGTCACAGTACATGTTGGCATTCATGGTTTCCTCAATAAACTGTAGCTCCCCAGTGCCGGCAGCACTCATGCAGCCCCAGACCCATGACACTCCCACCACCATGCTTGACTGTAGGCAAGACACACTTGTCTTTGTACTCCTCACCTGGTTGCCGCCACACACGCTTGACACCATCTGAACCAAATAAGTTTATCTTGGTCTCATCAGACCACAGGACATGGTTCCAGAAATCCATGTCCTTAGTCTGCTTTGCGGGCTTTTTTGTGTATCATCTTTAGAAGAGGCTTCCTTCTGGGACGACAGCCATGCACACCAATTTGTTTCAGTGTACGGCGTATGGTCTGAGTACTGATAGGCTGACCCCCCACCCATTCAACCTCTGCAGCAATGCTGGCAGCACTCATACGTCTATTGCCCAAAGACAACCTCTGGATATGACGCTGAGCACGTGCACTCAACTTCTTTGGTCGATCATGGCGAGGCCTGTTCTGAGTGGAACCTGTCCAGTTAAACCGTTGTATGGTCTTGGCCATGCTGTGGCTCAGTTTCAGGGTCTTGGCAATCTTCTTATAGCCTAGGCCATCTTTATGTAGAGCAACAATTCTTTTTTTCAGATCCTCAGACAGTTCTTTGCCATGAGGTGCCATGATGAACTTCAAGTGACCAGTATGAGGAAGTGTGAGAGCGATAACACCAAATTTAACACACCTGCTCCCCATTCACACCTGAGACCTTGTAACACTAACGAGTCACATGACACTGGGGAGGGAAAATGGCTAATTGGGCCCAATTTGGACATTTTCACTTAGGGGTGTACTCACTTTAGTTGCCAGTGGTTTACACATTAATGGCTGTGTGCTGAGTTAATTGGAGGGGACAGCAAATTCACACTGTTATACAAGCTGTACACTCACTACTTTACACTGTGGCAAAGTGTCATTTCTTCAGTTTTGTCACATGAAAAGATATAATCAAATAATTGCAAAGATGTGAGGGGTGTACTCACTTTCGTGAGATACTGTATTTAATGAAACTCTGGTTGATTATTCAAAGATTGCATTCTTCCACTCCATCGTTTCAAATGCTTCCTCCAGTGAAGCAAGCATGTTTTCTAGACGACGCAGTAGCTAGGTGCCGTTCGTGTTTGGGCTACAGGGCAGTAGCAATTTACAGTTGGGACCGCAAATCTTGAGTCCTGGTTTCCCTAGCTAGCTATGGAAAGTTAATGTGATGAAATGGACTCTGGAAGAGCAATGAAACATGAAAACTGCAATATGTTTTAGTCAAGTAAGACAATCTTGTGGGATTTCTCTGTGAGACATGCAAAGAGATTGGCGATTTAAAAGATTGGATTATTAAGAAAGTTTAGAACAAAAACTGCATGAAAATATTGCCCTGTTTAAAGACCACATCAGACATCAAGATTTCTTTAAAACCACCGTACGTAGTCACGGCAAAGCCAAGCAGTGTTCCACCAGGCTTGACTATTTGGCTGTGGACTCTCCAACTTCGACCATCATTGCAGGACCCTCAACAGACTCTCCAACTTTGACCATCATTGCAGGACCTTCAATGGACTCTCCAACTTCAACCATCATTGCAGGACCCTCAACTGACTCCAACTTCAACCATCATTATAGGACCCTCAACACACCCTCCAACTTCAACCATTATTATAAGAAGCTCAACGGACTCTCCAACTTCAACCATCATTGCAGGACCCTCAACTGACTCCAACTTCAACCATCATTATAGGACCCTCAACGCACCCTCCAACTTCAACCATTATTATAAGAAGCTCAACGGACTCTCCAACTTCAACCATCATTATAGGACCCTCAACGCACCCTCCAACTTTGCCCATCATTATAGGAAGCTCAACTGACTCTCCCACTTTGACCATCATTATCGTAAGCACAATGTTCTCTATTACTTTAACCAACATTGTAGGAAACTCAGCAAACTCTAAAACTTCAACCATCATTATAGGAAGCACAACGGACTCTCCAAATTCGACCATCATTATAGGAAGCACAACGGACTGTCCAACTTCGACCATCATTAACGGAAGCACAACGGTCTCTCCAAATTTGACCATCACTGTATAATCCTTGATAGTTGAAGGAAAATGTTTATATGCAGTTAAATTGCTATATGGGCGAGTACTCCTCTTTGGAAAAATGTTAGTCTGGCTTTCACACCCAATACAGACACAGCTCTCATTAAGGTTGTAAATGACCTTGGGATAAACAAAGGTGATAAAAAGCTCTCAATTATTTTGCTACTGAATTTAAATGCTACTTTTGAAAATAACCTCTTCCTTCACAGACAACAAAATTGTGATGGCCTTTGGGTTTAGTACTGAATATGTTCTGAATTTATCTGACTAGCCAAGATTTTTTATAGCTCTGGGTGAAAATACCAATAAGAAAATGAAGATCACATGTTGGGTCCCGCGAGATTTGAATCTGGGGCCTGTATTGTTAAATTTGTGTATGTTGTATCTTGGAAGTAATATCAGTAAATATAATTTTCACAGCTAAGCTGACAATACAGTACTCTACATCTCTGAATCCCCTGATGATTTTAGCCCTAGACATGAACAGAAACACAATTGAGGATACAATTTGTTTATTTGTGCTAAGAACCAAAGAGGGAAACTGACTGCACATTTGCACTGACTAGATCTGGAATCAACACATCAAACCAAAAATGTTGGTGTGACTTTACACTCTGAGAATTATGTAAATAATATGACAAAATCTGCCGTATATAATTTGAGAAGGTGAGTCAGTTTCTTGGCCAAGCCAACACTGAGACACTAATGTACATTTTTATCACTAGCAGGCTAAATACAGCAATTCTCAATTGCCTAGTCTTACAAAAAACACGAATCAATTGCAAATAAGCATTTTGCTGCTGCACGGGTACTAACAAAGCCAAAAGGAGAGACCATATAACACACATTTTAAAGTTTCTGCACCTATTGGTTATAGGATTGATTGTTAAATGGTTTAATAGATTTTTTTAAAGCACTTCATGGCCTTGCATCTAAATACATGCTTTTTAGATGTGTGCCATGTCTGTCCCTCATATCTACTGGCACTGGCCTTTTAGTTGTTCCAAAGGTTAGAACCAAAGCATTTGGTGAAGCTTCTTTTTGTCAACATAATCCTGGCCTTTGAAACAGCCTGCCTGAACAGCTATTGGAAGTAGAAACACAGACATTATTAAAAAGGATCTTAAGATATACCTTTTTAGTCTCTTTTAACATAAGTTATTTTGCTGTGTATTATGTTTTTATTTGCTTATCTATTCAATTGTTTCCATTCTAAAATTACACAATTTTTGAAAGTTTGTAAAGCACTTTGAAATGGATTTTATGGAAGAATTGTGCTTTATAAATAAAGTTTGAGATATTTGTCTTCAGAAAGTCAGTGAGTTGCTAGGAAACCACTTTTTCTAAAATGGTTGAGAGGAACTGCGGGTATGATGGTTAGGCCTTATTAAAAGAGGATTCATTACTGCTACTTAGCAATTTGGTTAGACATCCGGAATAGAGAGCAATTTATTAGGTTTAAGATAGACGGGCCAAGCACAGGACGTAGCTCATTATGCAATTTATTTAGAATAGGTTCCAGTTGTCAGCCAGACACTATTTTAGTGTCAAGTAAAAAAAAGTTCAAGTGTCCCCATTTATCCGTGACTTTTCAGTTCTTGTTGTGTATTTGTTTCCTCTTTAGTGGTGCGACCGTATCTAAGATACTTTGCAGGGTTAAATTTAGGTCCTCTGTTATATTGTTCGCAAATGTATTTAGATTAGAGTTGATTAAATTAGATTCAACTTTACTGCCATTGAACAGTACAAGTACAGTACAACGGAATGCAGTTAGCACCTAACCAGATGTGCAAATAGAGGGTAGAAAATTTACAAGTACTAAGTATATTTATATTACAAGTGGAATGTGCAGACGTGCAATGAACGCAATGCAGTGCAAATGGCAATACTAAATGTGCAATTAAGGCAAATAGAGGAGGACAGAAAGTTTACAAGTATTAAGTATAGTGTATGTTACAAGTGGGACAATAGTTGTTCGGGTACAAATGGGAATTTCTAAATGGCATTCTAGATGTGTAAACGAGACAAATAAAGGTCCCCGAGGTAGACGTGTGCAACAACTGAAAAACAACTGAAAAACTTCATTATCAGACTTGCAAGGCAGTGTCAGAGTAGTACAAGGGAGTAGTGCAACAAGGACCTGAGAGGCGGGGGGGGTGGTAAGTGATGGGTCACAGAGTTCTCTGGGTCACAGAGTTTAACAGTGTTACAGTGGATGAGAATAATCTGTTCCTGAGCCTGCTGGTGCAGGACGAAGAGACCTTTACTGCCTGCCTGATGGTAGGAGGGCAAACAGTTTGTGGCATGGGTGTGAAGGGTCTGCGATGGCAGGAAGCTGGGCACCAGTGATGTGCTGGGCAGCTTTCAGCACCCATTGCAGGGCCTTCTGGTCGGCTATGGAGTTGCTGCTAAACCATACTGTGGCGCAGTTTTTCAGAACGCTCTTGACAGTGCAGCGGTAAAAGTTCACAAGTATCTTGGAGGGCAGTTGGGCTTTCTTCAGTCTCCTCAAAAAGGAAAGGCACTGCTGTGCCTTTTTGACAAGAGCTGTGGAGTTGAGGGACCAGGAGCGGTCCTTGGAGATGTGGACACCCAGGAATTTGAAGCTGGACACACGCTCCACCTCAGTAACATCAATGATGACTGGGGCATGGCTGCAGCTTTTAGACCTCCTGTAATGCACAATGAATTCCTTGGTTTTCTTTGCGATGAGGGCCAGGTCGTTAGCACACCATGCCGCCAGGCACTTGACTTCTTCCCTGTAGACTGACTCATCATTGTCACTAATCAGGCTGACCACCGTGGTGTCATCTGCAAATTTGACGATGGAGTTGGTACCTGAATGCAGTCGTGGGTGAAGAGGGAATAGAGGAGAGGGCTTAGCTGCAGCCTTGTGGAACACCAGTGTTCAGGATCAGGGTGGAGGAGGTGAAGTTGTTTAACCTGACAGACTGGGATCTGTTGGTTAGGAAGTCCAGAGTCCAGTTGCAGAGAGAGGGGCTGATCCCCAGGTCATGGAGTTTGTTGACCAGCCTAGAGGGGATGACAGTGTTGAATGCTGAGCTGAAGTCTTTCAATAACATTCTCACACACGTGTTGGATTTATCCAGGTGGGTCAGGGCAGAGTGTAGAGCAGTGGAGATGGCATTGTGGAAGATGGAAAATGTTCGCGATTTATTAAAATAAAAACTCCTCAGAGTCTGGTATAACAGTTGATTATTTCAAGTTTAATTACGTGGATCCACGGGAACAACCGTCACAACATCAACAGAGAATGAGTACAGAGACTAGCAGAGTAACGTCATGACAGATTGTTCTGATTATGCATTTCAAGTTTCAAGCTTAT
>JACXGI010004393.1:27997-54304 GCA_016801175.1 Esox masquinongy | reverse complement strand
ATTTTCGGAGATACTGAATTTGGGATTTTCATTAGTTGTCAGTTTTAATCATCACAATTAAATGAAATAAACATTTGAAATATATCAGTCTGTGTGTAATGAATGAATATAATATCCAAGTTTCACTTTTTGAATGGAATTACTGAAATAAATCAACTTTTTGATGATATTCTAATTATATGACCAGCACCTGTATAGGGGAGACCAGTAGCTTACACGTCGACGCATTTTCCCTCAAATTAATTTCTCAGCATTGGTAGATCTATTAAATTAATTTGAATATTGATGGATGGAATAAGGTTTTGCCTAAAAAAAGAAAAACAAGGTCGGATGCCTGCAAACAATAGGCTACTTGATACAGGAAAAAACAGTGCAAATGTAGCCATCGCATTGAATGAGTGAAAATGGCTAAAACGTTTTAGACGCAGCTGCGTCGTGAAATCGGTGTTAGCCTACATGTTTCAAAGGGACTAATGCTGAATGTTTTTTTTCCCAGTTAGCACAATAAGTAGGCGGTTATTTCTATTAACTCGTTTTAGATGTGCGGTTGTCTGCCCTGATTTACCCCAAGTGTTTGATAACCGCATTTTGTAATTGTAATAGTTGGTCATAACAAATCGCGATGCAATATTTCATCCAAATCGTAAAGCATTAACATGGTCTATAACCACTATGACTGGGGTTGGCAACACCCCCATGAATAATTCATCAGCAATCATAACCCAAAGCAAGGTTTTCATCTCTCGCTAACGAGAGCTACAACGGAGAGGAAATCAAAGATGGAACTGCAAACACATTTCAATCTTCCCGCGAGCACATCTAACCCAGACACTGTTTGTCTACCGCAGTGGCAGCAGGCACCTGACCACTTTCAACTACTGCAATGAGTCATGTTTGTGTAGCTAGGACTGCACACTGAAAAAGGAAGTCTGCTGATCACCTTAAGCCCAATAATGGGGAGATTTATCATTGATTGAGGTTAGAGGACACAGGCCTTCTCACGTACTGGTAAACCTTTATGAAAAGTCCTTTTACAGATGAAGAACCATGTGCCTTTATGTTTATTTTTTTGCTTCAGAGGTCTTGAATCATTACAGAAGTTTGGGGGAAATTAAATCAAAAACAAGAAAATACAACTGAAAAGAGAAGTGGGATGACAAGGTCTTAATGATGAAACTGAATATAGTATACAGATTTCTAAAACAAATTTGACTGTATCAGCATTTTCTAAGACTCACATAATATGGTCCTAGGTTTCAGTGTCAGCTCAGCATTGCATCTCAATCCAACCCCACTTTCTACCCTGCTACAAGTAAACACATTCAGCCATGCACTTCTCAGGAAATGTTTTTGTTTTGCAAAGTGTCACACACCCTTTTACTTCACACTGGGACATGTTGGAGCGTACAGGGGAGATGAAGGGCTTTCAACAGCAACTACAAGGCCAATGTAATGACGTGATTTAAAGAGGACCTACCTCTTGCAGACAACTTCTTAGTGTTGATGATTTTGGCGGCGTACTCCTGTCCATTGGAGATCCTCATGCATCTTTTCACTATGGAGAAAGCTCCCCTTTAAGAAACAGTAAGACGGTGATGAGTAAACAACCGACTAAGCTGCGGTAGGATAATTACGGCATGTTAGATAGGCCTACAAATCAGCAGGTGGGGAGAAGGCTGACGGACACGAAGGTCTGCAGAGTAATGGTCCAGAACTACGCTGTGTAAGATCAGCATGTTAGTCTGTCCAGCACACACAAACCAACGAAAGAGGGGTGGGCCTTCATTCACCAAGCGCATCTATACACTGAAGGGCTTGGTACAGCCGGCCTACACAGTCCTTAATGTGTCAGTTGTCCAGTTTGGGCGGGGACAGCCGAAGGCCCCCGCCAATGGGCCACAGCCGGGTTTTAGGTAGAAGACACAGCTTCCTGCCACCTCGACAAGCATCGCTGGAAATAACACTGAAGACGGCAAAGGTGCGTTCAACCTAATTGTCCCCCCCGTGAAGTTGCCCTGTTCTGACACAGTGGGACGGATTGCAGTAATGCCATGGGCTTTCTTCTGTCGCCGGGGGATTGGGCTGCCGTGCAACACTATGCCAATTTGTTTGCCTCCTTGCAAAGCACAACACTGTGCTGCCCCCAACAAGATTTTTTTTTTATTATTATTATTTTTATTATTTGTTTTTATGCCTGATTAAAAAAGGATGTAAGAATAGCATGGGTCAGAATGAAAAGGGTGCTCTGTCATTGGGAAATGAATCAACGATGGAAGAAATTGGCAACCTTACCTTAACCCATCAATATACGGTCTCTCTCTAGCTAATTAAAGGCCTGGGCCTCTTTGGTTCACGTTTAGGTGTTGGATTGGCAGTCGCTGGACTTTTTTTACTCTGAATTTACTATTTGATGTCATTTTCATCGTGCTGTATCGCTGCTAAGAAAACAAAGCATTTCACTATAAATTTGGAGATTCTACCCTTAATTGACGAATAACTCCCCACTGTGGAATTTCAACGCCCCTGCTATATTTGTGGTTCACTAAAAGGGCGGTGACCTGTTAAAGACGAAAATATTTTCAAACGGGAGCGAATTACTACGTAAACATGAGTCATAATATCTAAACAGACGCAACGACCTGTTTGGATAGGCTACGTTTGGGAACATAATTGAAAGACAAGGGCTATGTTAAATACAATACCACAGGTTTGTGCAACACACACACAGGTCGCAGTTTTTGCTAAGTTTCCTAACTCCATCATCTCGTATCGTATGGTGGGGCTGAGAAACGCAGATAGTAACAGGTCTTCTAATCTCGAAAAAACACATTTAGAGCCTTATAGCTAAATACAAGGAAATCAACGAAAACATATCTGTCCCTTTAATACTTACTTTCCCAGTTCTTCGTAGAGATTATACTCGTCGGTAAATCTGGTACAGGTTGTCGAAGCCATGGCTAAAGAGGGGTGTGCTGAGGTGAGGGAAAGACTGTCTTGCTTGGTTGGGACTGCAAACGTAAACCTAATCTCCAATTCCTCTCCTGTGTTTCAAAGTGATAATTCTCTCTTCCAAAACGATAAAACAGATTCATAAAATATGTATTAAAATAGTAAATCTTCTCTTTACTTTTTCGACTCAGTTTTCGAATCCAGGAATCGTTCTTGGCACGGGAGTTCGCTGGTAGTCAGGGACGTGGAGACCTGCTGTTCTCTGTGCCTGCCTACTGACAGTTCGCTTTGAGTGCGATAGTTTTTCTATCGAGCGCTTCCTGGTTGTAAATACTGTACAACAACTCCCCCTAGCCGTAACCCAGAATCCTCACCGTACGGAGGCCTACGGTATTGTTCGAGCAGAGAATAGTATCACGGATAGACAAGAGACCAGAAAGTTTACCGGATGTATAAATCTGAAGCATTATGTCGTCTTGCCCTCACCTCGGGAAGCCCAGTGGTTGGCCAACCGGGTCGACTTCCGATTTCTTCAGTAAACTGTTATGCATAGAGCGCAGTGAGTTTGTTTAGCCTTGACACGTTGCCAACGTTCAAACTGCGTGATTTATGAGTTTAAGGCAAGTTGACGTATGCAGTTAGTATAGGCGTTTTCTAACAGAAACGGTAGATCTCGTCAATTCTGCCCTGTACAATGTTTGAATTTACCATAGCCTAGATGTGACTCCACATACTTTTTTTGAAAGTTATTGTGCTGAAGCCAAACTCTAAATAAAATCACCCTATTACATCAGTTTTGCCAATGCAACGTTCAAATGTAAACAAATTTTCACAAAACGTTTCAAATGTTTTCCTGAATAAATAGAACACCCACACCACCTAACACTGAAGCCTTGCGGACAATTGAGAACAGACGAGCATCAATAGGTTCACTTTACATGTGCTTGCTATTTGAGTGAGATATCAATTCAACCACGGCATATGCAAAAAAATAAGTCGTTTTTAGCTGGTGTGAATTCATAAATTAATTTATTCGTGAACGTTTTTAGAGATTTTGTTTTAGAGAACGCGAGTATATTGCGATGCACTATCGAAACACATTCCGCTTGGAAAATATATAGTGTCAGTTATGTCTCATATTATGATAGGCTTCATAGGTCTACTGTTAAAACTCACTTAGATCTGATCGTGTCATTGTCCTTAATAACGTTAGTATTTTTTACACCTCAAGCTGAAATATTTATATCCGCTTCAGTTCCATCCCCAAGGCAATGCTCTATTCTTGGAATTACTATTTATGCATTAGCTAGAAAACGGATTTTTGGACTCGCACCGCCCTCTTGTGGGAATGTAAAGAAATGTCTCAGGGTCAATGTACAACTCCAGTGGAAATTGTAGCGTGCGTCGTGACAAACAAGAGTAAGGAGTTAAACACTATGTTTAGGCTCTATATTGTAGGCTACAGTGTACTTTCCGGTGGTGTTTGTTTGTGGTGTGTGCCAGCTCATGCCCTTCACAAGGCTGTAATGTCCAGCAATGACATGACAACTATTGATCGCAGTACTTTATACGCTCAGTCAACATTCGCACACACACGACGCACGCCCCCTTAAGTTAATCAGTGTTATTTTGACAAGACGCATTATTCCGCAAGTTCACTCAAAACTGTGCCAGTGGAGTCCGATATATTTTATTGGTTAGCCAGAGAAATGTCGCAAAAAAACAGCGGATTGACGCCCTCCCCAAAGCTATTACAGTGGGGGTTGAGTCGGCTTACTCATGTTTCCCCTTGTTGTCAGTAGGAGGTTGCATCACGTCATGTCAGGCTTTCTTCCATACTTGACGTGAGTCGGTTGAGTGTCCGACAAGATGTTTCTATCCGGCTCTGCACCTCCTGGGGCTTTTGCGATGGGAGAACCCAGTGGGCTTTTCTAGGCCTTGTCTTGAGATGGTTTATAGTCTGTTAGCGTCGCTTTGATGATCTGGTGCTGTGTTAGGCAAACTGGGAGTAACCATTTCCTGCCTGGTTGGCCGTGTCCAGGTTGTCGGTGGACAAGGCCCTAAGGTCAGCTGATGTAGAAAGGAAACTGCATTGATACCCCTAATTATGTGTGCCAAATTTTATAATTCTGAGTCAAATTAAGATATATAATTATGATATAAACATACCTGTTTGAGTGCCACCATATATTGTCCATATAAATGTACTTGCATAGTTTGAGTCTTGCAGGAGTTTGCAAGATTTGTACCAAATTTTGTTACTTTACAGTTATCTTTGACTGATTGTTATGCATTTATGTGCTAGTCTAATGTGGCCATTTTGTTGTAGGTGCTGTACTAATCTGAAAATATTGCCTTAAAAGGAGTTTGTCCAATGTGGCTCATCAAATCGGCCATTCGATGCCAGAGTAGAGTTTTTAGTGTGTTTAGAAAAAATTATAAATTATGGAAAATCCCTCTTGGCTGACATTAAGGACCAATCCTGACCATAAGAACGAAGTCATTGTTGCAGAAAAACCAGGGTGATTCAGACCAACATGCTATTTATTTACATGGCAGGAGTGACTGGCAGTACATACTGTGCTCCTACCGTACCAGACTGTGCGCGTGTGTGCGCGCGTGTGTGTGCGTATGTGTGTCCATGCATGTATTATGAAGCCCAGCTGCCGAGGAACCTTCATGACATGGGCCGCCGGAGAAATGTCTCTAATAGGCTATTTGATTTCTACTGTATTGTAGCGCATTTATGCACTATTAACATTGTGATACCACACATTGTAGCCTTGCAGTGATCAAACATAGCTGGAACTGCACTGTACACCCGTTCTACATGACCTCTGGATGCAAATCTGACAGTTTTCATTGTGACTGACTGTTTGGTATTAAAAACATCATTTCCTCTTCTCCAAGGTGGTCTCCCCCAGCATAGTTCTAACTTAATGAATTGTGCACCTCCTGAAATTTTCCAAGTGGCTCGTCCACCATCATTAAAATGAATGATGAAATGTGACATCTAATAACACTGTATTTCCCAATTTCTTCTTGACATGTGGACTTCACATATAAAGACAAAGCTCCTCCAATACACCTCAATCAGTGTCAAGGCAAAGATTATCAGTAGACAACTAAGGCCCTGGTGGGATTGAACCCAGGTCATCCACTTACACTAATCTTTTAGTGGAAAGAATGGAGATGAGGGATCAGTCTTTCAAAAATCGTCCACCTTGATCACGCCTATGGGATAGGAAAAACTGTATAGAAAGAGAATACATAGAACATTAGTCCCCATTCAATTCAATGAATGTAACCAGCCCACTACGGTATACACTGCTTCCGAATCTTCCCATTGGTTGAGATGTTGGATCAATTTCCAATGTTCGCTGTAAACGGAAACCCAACATTATTGTCCTAAGACCACAGTCAGGGCCTTGGGAAAACCCTAAGGCCTTGTGTTTGAGCAACATCAATTATAGGCTAATTATAGGCTACAGCCATTGTTGTTGTTGCTTTTCCCCGATCAGGTTGTAAACTCCAAGAATGATCTTCAAAGGCTGTACAAATAATCTATCTGGTGTGTGGCCGCGGCCTATCCAGGCCTTTCACCCACTGACGTCTTCCCGAAAGACGGGAGAAGGAGGCGGAGAGGGAAACGAAACCATGGTGAACAGCTGGACGGTGTGAATGACTTCATGTGAGAGGAACGATGTTCCCTCCATCCTGCCCTGCCTGCCGCGTGCCTTCATATGAGACTTCATCAACAGGGTGATTCCACCCTCTGCCTCGTTCATTTTCCCATGCTTTTCCTCTCCCTCCGACTCTCCTATGCTTCCCTCCCGTGGCCTCATCCCCTTTTTCCTTCCTGCTCTCCCGTTCCATCCTAGATCTTGATAACACCTCCTCTGCTCCATTTCTCCCTCTCGCTGTACACGCTCCATCTTGCCCTCTTGCCGTCTCGCTCATCACCTCTCCATCTCTCGCTGTCCTCCGTGAAGACCCACGGCTGTAGGAAACCGTGGCAGTCAAATAAACAGTGGTTCGGAGACCTTGGCGGTGGGGGGGTCAGGGGGGCTGGTATGTTGGTTTTGGTTGGGACTGATCCACAACAGCTGTGCACTTCCCTCGCCCCCATAAAGACCTAGAAGGTTTTCGGGGAACAGCACTTCTTAGTGCAGCACGGCTCGTCACAGACAAACACACACACACACACACACACACACACACACACACAGCCGTTATACAAGCACTGACAATGCATATATTAGTTAAATGTTGGCTCACCCTCCTCCGGATTAAAGGGCGTGTGTTTTGGGAAGGTGGATGAAATGACTGCCCTTGCTGAGAACCATTAAGGACTAGTTGGCAGAGAGCTACTAAACATTTCCTCCTCTTACTGAGTCACAAAGCTGTGAAAACCACCCGCTGGCGCCCAGGCTGTTTCTGTTTGACACACAATGACAGAGAAACAGATGAACACGGTGATCTCATACACAACGTTTGGACGGAGAGATTCATTAAATACGAGTTACAAGTATCTGCCAAATGAAAACAGTGCAATAGCCTGTCTGCATACACGCCTAAGTTTGCATGTTGTCGTAGTGTAAGATATTGGCAAGTGCAGATGTGAATTGTGAATGACTTCCTGGTGGCTCCGCCTTGGAGGGTCTCATCCGTGGACGCACGGATGTGTTTCAAAAGCTGAAAGTGATTAGCCCAAAGAAGGATGAGTCGGTGAATCATACACCATTAAAAGTTACATCACTGGTTACTTGGCAGGAGAAACAATGTCTTCCCTTCTACGGTTTAACCTGGGGAGACATGAGTGGTCCACACCGGGGTCGGCTGTCCATTGTCAGTTATGGGTTGTGGTAACAGTCTAGGGACATCTAGGGTCGAAAGGGGTCACCTCTGACGTCACTGCACACAAAAGCATTTGTTAAGTGCCCATCCTATGAGAGAACATGACATTACCTTTTTCTTGTCACATCAGGCAAATCAGCCATCCGTGCTGGAGAAAGCCTAGATTTCTGACATCATCACATCTCTGTCTACTGTACAGAGTGGAAAAATGTATTCTTACTTGGCGTCCCTCTGGGGAAACATACACTGGAGATGACAGCACGCTGGGAGGGCTAACACTAGAGATGTTGGACCAGGGGAGGAATTGGAGGAAAGGGAGGGATTGGAGGGAGGGAAGAGAGAGCGAGGGAAATGGAGGAAATAGATAGGGAGAAGGAAGAGAGAGAGGGGAAGAAAGGAAAGAGGGGAGGAGGAGGGGAGAGAGAAAATGGACGGGGGCGAGATAGATAGGAGAATGGAAAACCGGAGCACAAGCACAGTAGACTGGAAAGACAATGAGAGATGGACAGAGAGAGAGAGGGGGAGAGAGAGAGAGGGGGATAGAGAGAGAGGAGGATAGAGAGAGAGGGGGATAGAGAGAGAGGAGGATAGAGAGAGAGGAGGATAGAGAGAGAGGGGGATAGAGAGAGAGGAGGCAGGAGACACTATGAGGTTGAGAGGGACAAAAAGAATTAGGTTGAAGGCCTGAAAAACAGACGGGGAGGACAGACAAAACCAGGTTGACAGCCTGGGAATGAGGGGGAGAGCACAGACAAAACAAGTGAGGATATGGTCCAGAGAAACTGAAGAGAGGAACAGCAGGACAAGTAAAAGCTGCCAAGGAGAGTTCCAGTTGTGCACGGGTGAAACTTCTCATCACAGGACATCTCCGGGTCTGCTTTCTGGGGACCTGTCCACCAAAATATACACAAGGAGACGAGAGGTTCTCACACACTCAAACATCCATACACACGCATGGTCCGCACACATACACACCCATGAAACACGTGCATCCACACACTGATGCACGCATTCCACACAGTGGCTATTTATGCCTGTGTTAATATGTACGCTTAACTCAGTAGCCTACACACGCAAGCACGACCATGTGCACTTGAGTGTGACTCCAGTACACACACTTTCACCTCTTAACAAAGAATGGCAGCCTCTGTCCCCAGACATCCCGACGCATCAATCACAGACCTTTGGTTCGGGTGTAGCTTCTCCGCTAATTGCAACTGATAAGTATTAGCTGGGGCGGCGGCCATCTTTAATGCCACTGAGCCCCCCCCCCCACCACATACCCCATTACTCCGCTGGATTGGAATGTGACCCTGTTGCCAAGAGATTGGGAAATGCAGACACGCAGCGATTTCTGTGTGGGAATTTGCTAGTGACAATTATGCTCAGTGTTTCTGGTTGCTTTCACAGGGTTTCGCATCGATGATTACACTGTATTTTCTCTTGGTTGGACAACAGCTGCATATTATTTGTATCATCTTTCATAGAGAGAAGGAGATGGTTTATAACAGGATCTCAGCTGAGTCATCGTGGTCAGACGTAGTCGCTGGCAGCCGTCTTGGGCCTTCTTCGTCCTGTCGGCTACGAATTATTCTGCTACCCTGCACCTCGATCACAGAGAAAACCCAACGCTAACATGCCATCCAGGAAACGGCTGTCCTTGAGTGCTGACTAAAAAGATGCCACAGTGATGAGGACAGCGCTACACGCGGATCAGCATGTGTTACTGATGCTTTTTAACGTTTCGTATTATTCCAAATTAGCGGTAATGGGTTGTTAATAATAATAAGCGGTAATAAGGCTTCATGTATGTTCTTGGATTCTCAATGTTTATTCCCGAATATTATTCTCAAATAATTCTATTACAAAGAATCTTAGGAACACGCGGTTTCCCAGAATATAAGAATTCAGAAAAATATGAATCTGATACCTCGTAACTGTCATGTGCTGCAAGTTAGCCGGCCATAAGGCACCATTCAGCCCTCCCATAACTACAGTATATTATAGATAAGTGAGGCTGGGCTTCAACGTGGATTGAAGGCAAATGTGAAAAATATGTTAGAGCCTAAAGTGACCAAAGTTAGAGCAGCAGCACATGCTACATAACTGAGTTGGGAACTGCATAGCTACACAGAACATAATGCAACGCAAATACAGACACAAGCAGGGCCGGAGTGGCGCAGCGTTCTAAGTCACTCCCGGCACGGCACCGAGCACTGCGGCCAGGGGTTTGAATCCTGGTTGCCGCGCAACAATCGTGAGGCAAGGACAACACTGTGTCACGCAGAATATGCTCAGTTCCAACGCAATTTATTTCCTTCACTGTCTTTCTCTGTGGCCTAAACCAATGAGTGTCAATCATACTACAGTATAGCCTATCGCAGAACACACAGCCTGTTTCTGACAGAAGATGTCAACGTTTATTCTACATCGGCAGCACATGGGATCCATATGAGTGAGGGTCCTGCATTTAAAAGTTTGTTCCCAGAAGTGGAACATTCACTAGACAACCGTTAATATGAATCAGAGGCCAAGGATCCACTACATAAATAACCAGATTACTTCTTCACCAGCTGAGGATTTATAGTGGCCTTCAGTCACAGGGAGCCATCTTCATTTCGGCTTAGTCAGTAAGCCCCAGTAAATCCATGATGGGGGGGGGTTAATAAGGTGTAGCTTGATGTCATGACTTGGCACCTGGTGCGAGTTGAGTTAGTGGAGAGCCGGTGTGGTCTGCATGGGAGAAGAGTGCATCAGGCCCTGGGGAACAAATCCAGGGGCGAGCCCCTCTCTCTGTCAGTCTGGGTGGAAGAATCATGCTCCTGGAGATGGTTGAGTCAGTGGAAAGGAAAGCTAGGATTTTACCTAGCCTGGATATTGGTATTTCCGTTTGTCTTTTGGATAGCAGCGTAACAATTTAGTCGATCTGGTTACATTCTTCAGCTATGACCAGCAGCAATGCATCCCATGGGACAAGGAGATCAGAATGTGGATCTAGTCATGTTTCAAAATTTTGAGATTTAAACTTTGTAGGAAAGAAAATAGAAAGCTACACAAATAGGTCTATTTACTCACTAAGAGCACCACTTTGGCTAACATTAAGACAGCATTGTTGAATGCACGTAGATACCAACATTTTACCAGAACAACACATTTTCAAAGAAATACTTTTTGTTTGGGATTTATCATTAAGCATTGCATAAAGCTTTAGTGGGCACTTAGCAGTCCAGAAGTGTCATTAAATGACTGATTGGTCCATAAAAATGCCAATAAAACAATGCAATAGCACCTCTTTTATTTTTTCCAAACATGGAAAGTGTGGTTTCCTGCATGGGTGCACGTGTCTGTTGCCCGCGCCGACCAGCAACCCCAAATGCGATGCTGCTTGTCTTATTGGTCGCGAGTCGCATTCCTTTGCCCATCCCGTGCGACTTGTTTTCATTCATGCTGTTTACGTTCTTCCCGTGAATGTCTTACAGTTAAACACTGAAATGACGAGCCTGGCGCTTTCCAGTCCAGCCATAAAGGAGTTAACTTGGTCCAACGTGTCAGATTCAAATGAAACCTTTATAGTGATTCCCAGTAAAGCAGTATGTTCAGTATGTTCTAAGTAGCCACGCGCCAGGGGCTTGCAGAGAACACAGGTTATTCTGTAAATTTGAAAAAAAAAGAAACACTGACTGCTCCCAGGCACCTAAGAAAACTGGGGTCTTTTGAGAACTTTCAGGGACTGCCTGAGGGACAAAGAGATGCAAAAAGAGGGCAGGGGAGACCAGCACAGAGGGAGAATGTGAGAACTGGTGGGTGAGAGAAAAACAGAGGCAGTAGACATATGTGAGAGACAGAAAGATACGCATCGCGGCCTTTATTTGGTTAACTACTTTGTTTTACATTCAAGTTGAACTGGTTCCAGACCAAGAGAACTTACATTTTTCTAAGGTTCATATGGACTGTGCTCACGAAACAAAGTAAATATTAGTTGACTATACAATTATTTTTTCATCTTTTCTGGACTGCAATCGACAACTAATAACAATGAGTTGTTTCTTAACTATTTCTTAGCACCCCAAAAATATGCCACCGTCAGTTATTATATTTCTATATTAATTTCTCTCTGCCAAAATGTAATAAATCTATTGACAATCCAAAGGTCACAGGAGTTCAAGCATGCAAAAAAACTAGAAAAGTAAACATTCTTTAAAGGCCCTAAGCCATGGTCATGAGGTCTTGAGGTCATGAGGCCATAGGTCTTGGGTCTGACAGTAGTGGTTTAAGAGTGTTTCTTCCTTAAAGCTTTCTCTCTGAGGCACATCTAGGTTTATTTGTCCATTGTTTTCTATACTATCCAAATCACCAGTCTATTAAAATATTCAAACCATTGAGCAGGACATTTGTTTAAAGCAGATCATGTGTCAATCCCTGAGATCTGACCATCTAAAAGTATTTCACACAAAAAAATCACATCATAAAATAAAAACAAAACTAGTCCTCCACTTTTCTTTTTAGCTTCTTCTTCTTCGCTTTCTTCTGCCATCTCTTTTTGGCCAGGTAGTTAGTGAGGAGGTTGGTCTCCCTATTATCTTCATCCTTTTTCTCTTCCTCCTTGTACCAGGGTCCCCACACCCCTCCGTTTAAGTTAGGGTTGGAGCGGGAGTCTTTAGCTGGGTAGCGCACCGGAATAGCTGTCCTATTGTACTGTGCTAGCCTCATTAGCATCTTCTTCACTATGTTGGGATAGCGTGGAGACAGGTCCACTCTCTCGTAGGGATCGGCTGTGATGTTGAAGAGCCAGACAGATTTCCCCCGATCCCAGCGGACACGTTCATTGTGCCAGCGGTTGGTCAGAGGTAGATTGGAGAACGTCTGCGGGGGGACCCAGTCGCTGTAGCCCGGTACGCCTGTCAGAAGCTTCCAGTGGCCCACTCGGAGGGCGGCCCGGATGGCCGTGTTCCACAGTCCGTAGCCGGCCTTCCAGGACCCGTTCTTGGCCTTGGTGTAAATGGGGTCAATGTTGTGCAGAATGTCCTGGCGGGGGGACGGGCGTCCCTCGCTGATGGTCTCCCACACGTCATAGCCATCGAGGTTCAGGTCTTCATCGAGGGTCCCCTCCCCCAGAGACACCAGGGTGGGGAACCAGTCCGTGATGTGGATCAACCCCCGGCTCCGGGTCCCCTTGTTCAGCAGCAGGGGACTGTGGACGAAGCCTACGGCCCGGATCCCCCCCTCCCAGTAGGTCGCCTTGCTGCCCCTCAGCGGCCAGTTGCTGCCCCCGGCCATGGGCTGGCCCCCATTGTCCGACGAGTACACAATCACCGCGTTGTCGTAGAAACCGTAGCGCCTCAGCGCCAGCGTGACGTTGTGGACGGCCTCGTCAAGGCAGGACACCATGGCGGCGTATTTGCGGCGGTGCAGGTTGGGGATGGATTTGTAGCGCTCCAGATAGCGGGCGGGCACCTGCAGCGGGGAGTGGACCGCCTGGAACGCCAGGTAGAGGAATATGGGCCTCCGGGGGTCATGGCGGGCCAGGATGTCCACGGCCTTCTGAGTGAACATGGAGGTGGAGTACTGGCCCCGGTCCTGCTCCCAGGCCGCCTCCTCACCCTCGTGGAGGTCGTAGCCACACATGCCGGCGCCCTCGCACTTGTAATGGCTGTAGTAGTCGCCGCTGCCCAGCAGCGAGCCAAAGAAGGTGTCGAAGCCGCGCTGGGTGGGCATGCAGCCACGCTTGTAGAAGCCCAGGTGCCACTTGCCCACCATGTGCGTGGCGTAGCCGGCCTCCCGGAGCTTCTGGGGCAGCGTGATGTTCTCCAGGGGCAGGCAGTTGGCCTGGGTGGGCCGGATCACCGAGTGCTGGAGGCCCGTGTGGATCTGGTACCTGAGCGGAACACAAGAGGGACGGTTTGGTAAGTCGATCGATTGATGAAATCTCACGACTTCTGTGACGAGGTCGAGGTACACCTCCGCAGAGGAAACCGAGGTGACAGGCCTCTAGGGAGGAAACCGAGGTGACAGGCGTCTAGGGGGGAAACCGAGGTGACAGGCCTCTAGGGGGGAAACCGAGGTGACAGGCCTCTAGGGGGGAAACCGAGGTGACAGGCGTCTAGGGGGGAAACCGAGGTGACAGGCCTCTAGGGGGGAAACCGAGGTGACAGGCGTCTAGGGGGGAAACCGAGGTGACAGGCGTCTAGGGGGGAAACCGAGGTGACAGGCCTCTAGGGGAGAAACCGAGGTGACAGGCCTCTAGGGGGGAAACCGAGGTGACAGGCCTCTAGGGGGGAAAAAAGAACTTTGTTTTGGATAGGCAGAACAAGAGTGGACAGGGAGGGGCCATTTCCATCTGGCTGGTCAGAGTCTCTAAAATCCCAAAAGTGACACGTTATACAGCATTTGTTTAAATTCACATTTGAATATAATGCAGCTGACTGCAATAATTTTGCTATGACAGGTCCATGCATGAGCCTATTCTGCTATTGTGATTGGACTTTTCTCATTATTTGACATTTACCTGTCTTCCTTATAAAAATTTAAATGTGCTTCCGAAAAATTCTAGGCTTGAAATGTGAAGAGCTATGTTGCATTAGATGCGAACACAAATAGTTCTGGATATGAGAAATAATGGACAAGCATAGTTGTGTATCATACTATACTGTATGATTTTCATTAAAATAAACCAGACTCTCCCAAAGTGTCCATTTCACTTAAATCCACTTCAAGTTCACAAATTCCAGTTAAACTTATCCCCCCCTCCCCTCCCTTTGACAATAAGGCCTTTCACAAACCATTTCAGACTGTATAACGGCATACAGCAATTATGCAATGTTCATAACAATTGTAATTACAATGGACTAGGTACAAAACAAATATGCTTGAACTGACAATTCAGCATCAAGGCCAACAAAGGTTAATGTGTGACAAAACTCCAAGAACAATATGCCAAAGGAAGTTGTAGTAATAGTGGTGGTTATTTGGGGCTTGGTCACAACGGAAAATCCATCTTAAGTGAACACAAGCCAGGACATGGATCTGGCGAGGCTGCTAAATTCCCTTATTGTGGTGCAATGATTGAGATGAGGGGTGGGAATTGGAGTTCCAAAATAGTTACAATGACCGACACCCGTCGTCATCGGTGACCATGCACACACCAGAACATTTACGTGGTTTTCCCAGGCCCTGCTCATGACGGTAAGCAATCAAAGTCCAGAAACAATGTTTTTTCCCTTGTGGTAACAATCAAATCACAGTGTAACAGCCTCTACCGACCGCACACACGCATCATAAAAACACTGGAAGCTTATCCTTTGGCTATGTTTACAGTACCCTAATTATATTTGGCAATGGGGGGGGGAACCCTACTTTTAGTCTGGGGTCAGTCAAAAAGAAAATAACTAAATAATGGTTAAATATTTTTATAATGTTTATTTAAACATTATTACCAACAGAATATACTTTTGATCAATCTCCCTGTCTTTCCTGTCCAACTCTAGTGACAATCACATATTGATCATTAAAAAGGCCTTAGCACTTCCCTGTCTCGTTCTGTACATTATGTAGTCAGGGCCATGACAAAATGTGTACAGAACCATTACATTTGCTTTAAAACTGCAAAATGCTCTCTGCAGAAAAGTCGGATCATTACTTGTTGTTTCCAAAACTCACAAGCAGCATGCGACTCTCAGGCAACTCTATTTGCAACATGCAGAATTGTTTTTTTCTAAGAATCGGGTCCATACCCAGGGTCTCATAATGTTTCGGGGTCCTTCACATAAAAAAATTGTTTTAAAACTCCTATTAGATACAATTGAGTAAATACTACAATGTTGGTCTTTAAATACTGAACTTAAAATAAGGTTATCAAGGAAGGCTCTATGTTGTCGGATGAAGTAAAGACCTGCACTACCTTGCCAAACAATGACTACCTCACTGATTCCTGGCCAAGCTGCCCAGGCAAGACTGGGAGCTACAAAGGCAGCCAGTCTTTTAAAATCAGGTCCTCCAATGTCAGCAGGTGAAAGTCTTGGCTCAGAAGGTAAAGTAACCTTACCAGGGACATTGGGACTCTGTCTCGCCCCTCCATCCCCTGCAAAAATGGTACAATTACCCCTGAAGTGACTTCACCAGTCTGTCTTTCAGACAGAGAGCCAGACTACCTCCTTCTCGACTATCCTCGTCCACTTCTCATTGAGACCACCGCTGACCTGGGAGAAAAAGGATGCTGTAGATGGAGGTCAGCCGGTAGGTGGCCCGGCGAACCACAGATTTCTTGCCAGGTTACCCTTCACGGAGGTAGTGACCCTGTCCCCAACCTGCACCCGCTCACTCCTAGGGAGCAGAATGGATGATTTCCTCCCACACACAGCCATCCCTTCCCCACACGCACACACTCTGTTGCACGCTCCAGCACAGCACAGCTGGGCTGGCCGTCGTCTGACACTTGAAGCCAGTTATATGCTGCTTCAGTCTAGGTCGACTTTAACTGCTGTGTGGAATCTGAAGGATGAAGCTGGAGGATTCAAACGGATTCTCAGTCAAGTCAAATTTATTTATAAAGCACATTTAAAAACAAAAAGTGTCCACCAAAGTGCTGTACAATTAAAGTATCTAGGACGGCAAAAGGAAAACCCTGCATATATCACATAGCTAACTAAACAGTTAGCTATATGCAGCAGCAAACACAGGTTTATTCACACTCGGTCCCAGATTTAAGCAAGTCTTTGCATGTATATTTTCAAACTGTATCTTGGGAGTGCAACATGCACACAACAGCAATACTGCCAGTGACTGAACTTGAACAGCAAATGTAATGAAGAACATGTTTCAGGTGTTTCAGGGAAACCGGCTATTCATCCTCTGGAGAATAATGAGTCTGAAATGTTGTTTGGTTGGTGAAATATTGGAACACTCTTAGAGGTTTTACAAATGACTGGTTGTTCCCGCAAAGTATTTAATGCAACATTTTCACACAGTATTAAACTGTCAGACAGATGCTGAACCAGGGTTTGCAAAAATGTATTAGGAATGTTGTGTGTGTGTGTGTGGATTGTGTGACTGTGACTGTGTGTGTGTGTGTGTGTGTGTGTGTGTGTGTTGGGTATTTGCATGTGTGTTTGGTTTGTGTGTGTGTCGGATTATTGCGTGTGTTCAGATTGTGTGTGTGTGTGTGTGTGTGCGTGTGTGTAACGGCCAGTCACAGCCTGTGTCATGCTGGTTGTTGCGGTTCTATGTTCTGTGTGTTTTCATTCTAGTTTTCCTGATTCTATGTTTAGTCTCATCTTTGTGATTGGTTTCTCCTGTGTCTCGTTAACCCCTTGTTAAGTCCATATTTAAGTTCCACCTGCTCTACTGTTTCTTGTCAGTCATTGTTTAATGTCACCGGTGCTGTGAGGTTCCACATTTATGTTCCTGAGAGCAAAGCATTAAATGTAAGTCGGTCTTTTGATATGCCTCTGTGCTTGTGTCCTGCCTCCTACAACTGTGACTGTCTGTGTGTGTGTGCGCGATCTAGGCACACAAGTTTGCCTATGCCTTTGTGTTTGCAAGCAAATGTACAGAACAGGAATTAGTTAACGGACCTCAGGAGAGAGAGGGAGAGAGAGAGAGAGAGAGAGAGGGGGAGGGGGCTAATACAGCAGTCTCTCCTGGCAGTCCCTAACTCTCCACAGTACACTATGCTCTGCCTCGGGAGTCAGTCAGATGGGAGGACTGTCTCAGTTAACAACGGAACACGTGGAGTACCTCCTTCTCCATCTATCCAGCTCCTCCTCTTACACGGCTGCGTGGCAGATGTGTTTCAACAAAGGCTGTGTGGTTGCTATGGTTTCAGACAACTACATTCACCTGGTAGCAGAGGCTGATGTTTGATCCCATCTCCACAATAGCAGGGACACGGTCATTATCGCATGAGTAGAATGAGTATTTTCACGGGTTTCGCATTTCGTCACAATATTGTTTTAATTTGGGACAGATGTCCGACTGAGCATTCTACTCAGTGCGTCCTCAATGGGGACTGATGAAGATTTGGTCGAAAGCGCATTACTACCACTTGGAAACACAAACTTTTTGTCATAATTATAATACAACCAGATTGAATTTAGATTCAGTATAACATTTGCTAACGTTAGGGCTAATGTTAGCATTGCCAGCTATTTTTGACTGACTTCTCGCTAATCACAACACTGATATAAAATTGCTGACATTATGATGTGGCAAAGTAGTGTGTATTTCCAAAGCCTCACTATAGCGCAGTGTAGATGAAACAGTCATTAGCCCCTGTTCTACGTTTGACCGCCAACATAGCTGTAGAGTCTGTAGAACATTGATGACGATGGCCATGGCGTGACTAAATGAGGATGGTTGAAATGATGAATAACCTAACCTCTGGCATTTAAATTCCAAGAATCTCTGACAAGTAAAGAGTCAAGGGGCCTGTTTAGAATTGTATTGAACTTTTAAAATAAGATGATAGATACCGATATCACCATTGTTCTTTGATGTCCAGACCGTGAGGACAGAAATGGAACATGTATGGGAAATAATCATTAAATGCTGACCATCCATGGGCGCACCAGAGCTGAGGCTGGGAACAGGGATCTATGTTGGTGGGCTTGAGATAACGGCTTCTCACCATTTAGCGGTCAAAGCCGGAGGCCTCTTCCCACCACTTCACAAAGAAAGCACTCAGTGGGGAGATGGAGAATGCATTGTTGCACTAATTATCATTAACTGGATCCCAAATGTCTACAATGAGCTAAAAGAAGGTTTGGAACAAGGAGCCGCTGGAAAATCAACATCTGTCTTTGAGTAGACATGGAAGAGTCAAAAATCAAGCAGTCTCTTTGAAGGTTTGTGGTCCAACTTGGCGCTGAGCTTGCAGGGTTTGACTAGAGCTTCATTTGAAACTGTTATCCTATTGACCATAATAAATTAATCAACATACACTGACAGACTTTGCAATGCCAGTTAAAATGTCCAGAGCGTGCTTTTATTAAATGCTTTAGTTTGGTTAGGTCAACTACACATCCATGTTCACACTTCATTTGCCAAAACATTTGTATAAAACGCTGTTTCTGGAGTTCGTCAGCTCCATTATCTTTCTCTCTGCCAGACGTGGAACAATTTGTATACATTCCATTGGCGCATGATTGATTTTCCATTTCATGCCTTGTTTTTATTTGTCCCGCTTTGAGTAAAAGACAGTGATCTGAAGTCCAGAATAGACTCTCCCATTATGGAAGGGTGTAAGTTCTCGCTGTGTCAAAATTAACACACTAATTTAACGTTTTTGACACGTCAAATAAAACAATTTTACATGTCAAAATTTGCTTTGAATTTGGCATGTGACATGACTATTTTGTAAGGGCAAGTTGCGTGCACTGAATGTGCCTGGCATGGCCACGCCAATCGCCACCACAGTACTACTGATGACACTGCTGTAGGGCTAAGTTAATGACTAGCTAGCTTTAGTTTGGCAACCGTGCAAAAAACCTGAAAACAATGAACAGAAAGTGACCCCAACAGTGTTCCATATACCTGAGGGCATATCATTAGATTTTAAAGGCCAAAACCTCACAATGGAACACAATGATTAATGTGGCTGCAAGCCAAGTGCTGTTTGCAGCTGTTATCTTAGGTCCTAGGTTAAACACAGGAAGATCTGTCTATCGCGCTCCACTATCCTATCCTAGGAACTTAGTCATTTCTCCTCTAAAAAAAAGACAGGAGAGTCAGCACACCGTCTGTCAAACAGAGCCCATATAAAGACACCAAGGCATTCACTGGCCTCCATGCTGTCGGAGGTCTGAACTTTCAGATGCCCAACAAAGATTTGGACATGCCTGGCAGAAAAAAAAACACCTTGGCAGTCGGTTTGTTATTTTCACTTTACTTCCATATTTGTACGTACAGGGCCATTACATTTCCAGCCTAAACCAAATTACAGTGCAGCTACACTTTCAAACACCCGGTGTTTCTTGCGCTAACTATCTCTCTGGTTTATTTACCCTACCGCCGGACCACCGGGGCCAACAAATCACACGCAACATTACATAACACAAATCACAGAGTGCGGCTCGCAATCACAGAGTCCCACAAGGCGGGGAGGGGGGTCTAAATTCAAGGTAATTCAGTCACCCAGTTCTAGGCCTTTGCCAGCCTCCCCACCATCAACGACAGGAACAAGTGACGGCTGCCTGGGCCAACCTTGTGTAAAGGGTCCACATACTCCCCACATATGGTTAGAATCAGCAGTTGCTCCTCGGCTCCACAGCAAATCACATTCAGCCTGGGAATCTCTCATTTAATCCCTCCCTGCTCACTTCTCGTCCCTCAGCTCTTCGCTACTTTTCTGACAGGACCCGCCCCTTGAATCACCGCTGCTCCCATTTTGGTCCTCTTCAACCTCCCCATCGCAGATTCCTTCACTCCCGAACCTCGGTCCAGACCCTCCCCGACGAAATCTCCGCTCCCCGTGTTCACGCATGTCGGCCACGCTTCATAAATCTGCAGGCTCAGTTCATCAACGCAGTGTGCGTTTGCACTGTAACCCAGGGTGCCGGAATGGAGTGTTGGTGGAGGATAGAGGAAGAAAAAGAGAGGGACTCCTCAGCGGAGCGACGGGAGATGGATGAGTGAGAGGAGAAGAGAGATGACCATGGACGGAATCCGCATGGGGTCTGTAGAAGGGGAAGTTGAGACATGACTGGTGAGAGAGGTAAAGGGTAGAGCTGTGCAAATAAACCACCGTTCTGCCAGTGGTTTGATGGAGACAACTCAGAGCCATGACACTGTAATAAGAGAGTCCCGTGGTAATAAAATAAGCTGCCCTTACAAGACGGTTGCTATCCACATTGGCGATCTCCTCCAAAGATCCCAGGTGGCACCACAGGGCAGATTCCTAATATTTGTTTGTTGACGGATATCGGCTGACAGACACATCAGACGTGGCTTTTGATAGCAAAATTTAATTTAGCTTTACGCCAATTTTAAATTAGGCCTGTCAAAAAACATCAGTAGCCTGTCAAGTTGCTAAGTTTCACCCCGTGGGAATGAGGGGGTGCAGAGAAAGACAGACAGAGGGAAAGTCAGAGGAGTGTTTGTGGTTCAGGAGACGGAGGAGGAAAGGTCTACTGCGCCCACTAACAAAACAGTTTTCATCCAGACTGGTAAAATATGTACCTCTATTAAATAAGTGAGCATGAGGATGTGATAATGGAGTTATACTATAGCAAGGAGACATAAATTAAGTAATTTGTTATGCTACCTGGCAAACAGCTGTGAGGTTATGAAGAATCGGCTGTCTTCTGTTCTTTTCTGAATAACTTATTGCAAAAACAGGCTTCAAAAATCTACGACAGAGACCACATGTACTCTCTGTCTGGACACGTGTTGTCATGTCTCTCAGGCGGCTGGGAAATACTCATTCTTTGACACTGACAGAAGTGTTTTAACATAACCTGCTGGGAAATAACTTTGTTTCAACTGCCTTGTATTACAGAGAAGGTATTTTAGAGAACTTGATCTTGAGCACCATCTATTGTCTCGCCGTCTCACACACGTGCACTGCCGACATAGTGCACATTCCTAGATTTTAAAAGGAGACCAGGGCAATGAAACCTCTTGCCCTCTTTTTGGAATAACTCATCAACTCCTCGCCAGAAGTCCAGTGAGTGAGTACAGTGAGCGAGTTCATGGGGTTTGAAGATTCTAATAAGGCCAATGGACTTGTGGGTAAACGCTCTACAAAAAGCCTTAAATTTTTACAGTGCAGCTCTGAGTAAAAACAGAGAGGATCAGGTGCTTGAGCAGCTGAGGTCAGGTACCGTAGCAATCTGCTCTCCAGCTCTTGTCATGGTGGTGTTTTAAGCGCTCTCCCTCTGTGTGAACAGCAAAAATGGAGTTTCACTTGTCTGTCTTCATCCCTTTTCAACGAGCAACTCTACTACCTTTCTCCCATCTCAGCCTGGAGAACGTAAAGGGTTTGGAGGTGAATACGGACAGACGCTTTTGAAGGGGGCACTCTAGGCTGCCTGTGCTTCATAGCCTGGGTCGTTTCAGTCTCACACGCTGCCAGTTGGTCAGTAACCTCAGAGCAGGGCTGTCCTGAGAGCAGGTTACAGTGGTCCCCGGTGTGCCAAGGATCAAGCTGGGTCTCTCTGGTGTCCAGCTGCTGTGGGTTTTAAGTTGGATGGACAACATTTAATGTGGCACAACGAGATGAGTTGATTGAGTTTATTCGGGAAAACCCTTGCTAACCATCGACCATTGTCCCCATCACACTGATCGCCTCTCTTGTTAATCATCAGTGACCGGAATGATAGAGTTTGGGTGATAAGATGTGGGCACACATTTGGGTTGAGCAAGGGGGGTTAAGAGATCTAGGGATGTGCAGACCTATTCTGGGACTCAGACCTATTCTGGGGAAGCATTAAAATTCAGTCCAAAATCAAGCTTTACCATTGGTTTCATGCAAGATTCTTTTCTTCATCCGATCCTTCCCCTAAAAGGACTCAACACAACTTTGCAAAGACAGTGGGGCTAAACACACGGCAACATCTTTCTTCCTGACCAGAGTACATCCCCCATCTCGTTCCTCCAATGCCCAGCAAAGTGGCAGTGTCATGGGGTGAAAACGGAGGAAGCGATAACTGATATTACCTCCACCTGAAATTCATTGCCAAACATGTTTACTTCAATCCGTCTGCCCCTTTCAGTCCCCTGGGGAGAGTTGAATATATGAGGCAAGAGCCTGTCCCCATAGTTACAGTTGGGGTGGCACGTCAGTGTATAGAGGTGATTTACAACATGGGGTGCAACAAAAGCAATTAATGTGGCAGTGATCAGATTCAGCTGGTTGCCATATCAACTAGGCCTAAACACCAGATTAGACCTTAAACAGTTGATTTTGAAGTGAGGTACTTCAAAATCAATTGTTTAATTGATGTTTTGTCTTGAGGCACTTAAAACCCCAAAGGATGCTAAGCGTTAAACAAAAGTCTAAAAATCACACCCTTTTCGCACTATATTAATGTAACTATACTCTAGGGTAGCCTGAGAAATGGGAAAATAATTCACATTTTGACATTTTAACACTCCTACAGAACAGATCATTGGTCAGACAACCATAGAGATCTGCTTCACCACAAGATGGAAGGGAAATAAATTCAGTCTGGGTCCTGGATCCAATACACAGCAAAACACTGTATCGTAGCTGTCCACACATTTGACCAAATTATCTACACGAAGACGCGCGTCTGTTGAATCGCTCGCACGCGCGCGTCACACACTTCTAAAGGGAACTCAAATCTCCTTTTTGGAGGACGGCCTTTTGTTTTGAATTATAGATACTGTACACGCCCACCTCAGCTCTTCAGTAATCACACTTCAAGGAGTAGCTTGTAATTAAACCTACAGCTCCATGTGGATGAACCACATCACCATTCCTTGTTACTGTATGAGATGGGAGGTGGAGCAGGCATCAAGGGACCAGGTTTTGTTCACATTAGTTTCCCCCGAAAGCTCGCCAGAAGGAGTACCCCACCTTCCTGTTTCATAAGGAGCAAAGCAGATTGCAGTGTACATTTTACTCATGTAGGCAGGAACTCCAGGGCCAGTGCTGCAGAGACTGTGTGCGTGTGGGTGAATGTCATCGAACGAGGGAGAGCAAGAGAAAGGCAGATTTTGAAAAAATGCTGATGTGAAACATTGAATCTTGGGGCTTTTTTGCTTTCTAGTGTCAATCACCCCTGCCTCCAATTTATGCGTAGCATTTCCTTCTATGTGCACCCAACATACAAGGGGGTTGCTATAGGGAAAGCCCAGAGTGGCTGAACTTGGGCAGTTTGAACTGTGCTGACTTGCATCTCCTATCTCCGGCATCCATCATGTATTCTGGAATAGAAAAGGCTGTGATCTTGAAGCAGTTGAATGAGTCAACTGTGTGCACTTCCACCATCCGTATTTTGGGTACTTTTGTGTGTCTTGAGAAAATTCAATTGCCTTTTCGCTCATTCGTCGGCGCTGCCCTGTCAAGTCCACTTGGAAGCAGACGTGAGATACTTTGCAGGGGTCTTCTATGCTCCTCCCAAAAACAGTCGTCACAGGCTCCAAGGAATGTTACCCTCCAGCAATCACGATTACAACAATTAAGTTTCCCAAGCACAAACATTTTGACCACCGACCACCTCATGATTAGTTCAGAGCAGGTTAATTGGCAATAAGAGGTCTTAATGAAGGCACAATAATTGCACGCCGCCCTGGGACGCAGGTGGATTAGTCACACATTATAACACATTTCATAACACTTCTATAATAAATCGTTAACACACTCCGTGCATGAACCACAATGTAAAACGTACCTGCCAGTCATCAGCTGACTTCTGGAGGGGCTACAGAGGGGCTGCACGTAGTAATTCTCCAGTTTCACTCCCTGCGCTGCCAGCATGTCCAGAGTTGGTGTTTTGATCTCCGACCCATGGTAGCCTACGTCCCGAAAGCCTTGATCGTCCACTAGGATGAAAATGATGTGCGGTTGAGAGGTCGGCTTGTCAAGTTCCCTCACTCGGTTCTGCAAATTGCCATTCCAATTTTCCCAGGACATTTGATAGCCCCATGTCGGTGAGGTAAACGCAAATAAACTAGCCAGGAAATTGAATAAAAACATCTTTAACCCCGGTGTTTACACTGCATCAAGAGTGATGCATTATTGTAAAACACTCGCAATAATTAAAGGGGTTAGTTGTTTGCTGCATTGCAACACATTTGCTGGTAGTCATAGCGGACGAAGCGTGAGTGTGGAAGCCCGTCGCACATGTTCGGGGGTAACAGCAACGCTTGGAAATTGGGTCCGCATTGTCTTCAACAGCTTATTCTCCTATAGTCAAATGACAGTGTTAGTGTTCATATGAAGCCGACGATAACAACAGTTCAGAACCTTACAACCCTGCAATAAGTGTGTCTAAAGTGACAAACACTTTATTCCAAATGTCTGCAATGAAAAAATACGTCTTCCCGTCGAAATGTTTTATTCCTCGTTTGAATGGTGGTTCTTGGCAAAAGTCATGGAATTCACTTCACCGCCTTGCTTTGCAAACAACCAAAAATATGTGAAATCGGTCCGTCCATACTCATGTTTCTTCTGGGTACATGAGAGACTCAACAGGTTGGCTTGTGGAGTTCAGTTGCTTTACATCCGACTGGTCCTCCTCATTAAGGGTGAGTCGGCTTTTAAAGAACCACCCACCCTGAGATCTGCTAGCACCGTGCGCTTTTCCAGCCTGGGGCAGTTCCTAGTGTGCGCTCCTCGCGTGTAAGCAATCACCATCAACAGATTGACACTGCGAAAATGATTGATGCGAGTTACTCCATCCAATATTGAATGTTTCTGACGCTAGACTACGAAATCCACACATTTAAATGGTGGAGAATCTCGGGATAGTACGAAGAACATAGCCCACATATCAATCTATACACTGGGTTGTGACTGTCGATTAGATAACAAATGCAAATAGTGGGATACATTCCGTTTTTTATAATAGAACTGTTTTTCTCTCTCTAAGCTCACAAAGAATATGCTAGTGACACAAGAAATAAATTGTGTCCGTTACACACAAAACGTTTTTTCGTGTGCAAATTGCTAATTTCAAATGAGATTGCAAAACATTTGCATTTCAAATGAGAAATCCCAGCAATTCTAAAAAAAACTGTGATAACGTGTTTTGGTTGCCTTATAACGAGTGATTTGTTGCAAACAGTCGCTAAATTCGTAATAACAGTGTTGAGGAGATAATGGCTAATCTATTGTAAATGTTTGAAAACATAGGTGGTCTGGTCTGTAGTTTATCTAAACTTATTTCAAACAAAAGCCAACAGTTGAATTCCAAAATTCAGGCTTCAACCAGTACTTGCTGCTCAGAAAACTAGATTTAACCTACTATATTATAGGTTGTATTCGAATGTTAGACTTTTGCAGCTAGAAGAGAATAAGAGAACAAACAAAAAAGAGACGCATAGGACATAACATTACAGTTAAGCAAAATTAAGCAGTCTTGAGTATAGCATTGGGCTGTTGTAGTCATATGCCATTTATTTTGAAAATGACTAGACAATACCCCAATCCATATATTATGTACAATTCTAAAAGTTAATGTCTGTGTGAATGTATATATATCTGTGATTTGGTTTAGGTCCTGCATCTTAGCAATCATTACCCCACCTGCCTAATGAAAAACGAGGCTATCTATTCCCACTCAGCTGCAGAAGACCTGGAATCTGAGAGATAAATTTAATTCAGCTGAGGTCTTCAGTCAGACTGTTATCTTAGCAGCCGGTTAAACCAAGCAGCACTACGAAACCAAACTCAGTCTTACAATTCTAACTAACTCTGTTATAAAGAGTTTGTGTGAGTTCATGAATTGGACAAGAGGTATTTGGGTAGAGGAGGGGACGGGTTGTAGACTTCTGTGTGTGTGTGTGTGTGTGTGTGTGTGTGTGTGTGTGTGTGTGTGTGTG
>JACXGI010004393.1:0-27897 GCA_016801175.1 Esox masquinongy | reverse complement strand
GGCTTGGTGTTGGTTTTGGGGAAGGGTTAGAATTAGGGTTAGGCATTAGGAGTTAGGTTTCGGGTTAGCCATTAGGAGTTAGGTTTAGGGTTAGGCATTAGGAGTCAGGTTTAAGATTAGGTATTAGGAGTTAGGTTTAGGGTTAGGTATTAGGAGTTAGGTTTAGGGTTAGCATTTGTTAGTTGCCTAGGGAAGTAGAGCTGCTGTGGTGCCTTCTTGACAACACTGGTGGAGTTAGTGGTCCATGACAAGTCCTCGCCAAGGAACTTAATGCCCCTGGCTATCTCTTCTGCAGCCCTGTTGATGTGGAATGGGGCATGTTCCCTACTCCGCGGCCAGTTTTGGAACCTCAAAGTATCCATTAAGGCCTCATCAGAGAGCCAGCGGAGAATCACAGTTCCCCACCAAGTTCCATTAATTGACTGGAGGCTATCTGGTCCTGACATTGTGGACAATGTGGTGACAAGTCCCCCAGCAGGCCAGATGTTCTTTTGTGACTGGTCGACAGCGTCACTTTAGAAATAGAACTCCTCCCCTCATTTAGGCTTCAATGAAGATGGATGGATGGACCCCTGACCCCAACCTCCCGCCCAATGCGTCTGTGCACACCTTCCAATGGTCTGCTTCCAGCACCAGGCTAACAGTGTCGGGAGGGCCTAACCCACGCGACTCATCCACCAATCGGAACCACGCTGATGACGCAAATGCACGGCGAGCAGTGAGGCAGACTACTACCGCTGTGCGTGTGTGTTCGAGTGCGTGTGTGTTCGAGTGCGAGCGCGCGCGTGTGCCACTATGGAAATAATTCCATCAGGTTTTACAGGATTGGATGGCGAATAGCCACTCCAAACAATTCCTTTATATGGGCGTGTGCATTAAAGTGCCCATGCACGTAGACCACCCCACACAGACACTGATGTCGGTGGTGACTGCCAACCCACCATCTCTGTTCCAGGAATCAACCTCTCAGCATATTCACACTGAGCTGTCTCCCTGCAAAATTGCCTCACTGTCGAGGTGACTCACTTTACAAGGCGTAGGTTGTGGAACAGGAAAGATTTGTTGCCAAGGAATAATGACACACCCCGCTGAGTCTTTGAGGAAGCATCTTGTTTGTATTTATTTGTGTATTTGTTTTCTTCCCCATTGTACTCAATTCTTTTCTCATGCTAATTTTGTGATGTCATAATTATGGCTTTGCCTCATTGCAACATCTCTCTACCGGATTTGTGAGAGGCGAAATTTATGACAAGTGTCCTCTGATGCACATCTCGCCAAGCCTTTCTGCTTTTTATTACACAGCTTACTTAACCATGATGTATTTCCTGGGAGCTATGTACTTGGAGGAGAGCGCATTTTCTGACCAAACACCACAATTGAGCCGACATCCTTCTCATCAATATCGGATGGTTCTAAGCAAATTTGCACCAACGTGCCGAGCTTCTAGGTGCCGTTGAAAAGCCAGGATTTTAACTCCTTTACCACAGTTACACCAAACAAATGAGGGCAGCCATATTATCCAGAATCAGATTCTGATGTAATAGGAGTTGGTTTGGGAGATTTTGGGAGCGTTTGATAACATGTAAGACACATTTCCGTAACGCGTTGTGGTTATCCGTTTCAGGTTGCCATGCTAATCATCCCTTCATAGTTCCCCGGAACAAAATATGAAACAATGCTTGGGAGGAATCAACTGTCACCACGCAAAGTATAAAAATTAGACCACATGGACAAAAAGTGAATGTCTTTAACGTAAGGCATCAAGTAGGCTATAAGGTTTTGTGCATTTGAACAACTATAAGTCCCTTAACAATTAAATTACCTCTTTTTGTTAGAACAGTAGGTTCTGTGTGTATTTTTTGATTTTTGGTGTGTGTTCGTAAGACATTGAGTGCTATCTTGGAAAATAAGTGTGTATTGGCTAATGAGTGTTATTAAGTTATCTGGTATGTAAGCATGCTATTACAAAGTCTACAGTATATATATTCTATAAAGGTATGTGCATGTGTCCTAGGGTCATCCTGTATGTCAAAGCTGCTGCCACCACTCCATGTGTTTATTAAAGGTACAAATACCTACAAAACAATTACTGAGTGTGTAGTACGTCACTAAAACAAGTCAATAAAATGCAAATCAAATAAATCTCCATGTTATCTCTATGGTCAGAAGTTGCCTTGGAGATTCCAGGCAAGTCTGTCTGTGACTGTGTAGGACTCACATGACCCGAGGCCCTTTTTAGCCAGCAGTAATGTCATTGTTTTAGACATTCCAGAATGGGTTAGGGGAAGTAACACTGAACCTGGGGAAGGTACCTACGGATTTACTCAGAGCACTGCTTTCCGTGATCTGCAGGAGGGAACGAAAATAAAAAAGTGCCCTCAGTAAATATTGGTACAGTGAACCATTTGTTTTCCCTATTTTGGCTCTATACTCTAAAAGTGGATTTGAAATCAAACCAATGAAGTTAAAGTATAGATTCTCAGCTTTTATATAACAGTGTTAGTGTATTGGTTTTGCCATTTAGAAATTACAAAAAATGTATACGCAGTCCACCTACCGGTCAACCAAAGTGTTATTGATAAAGTATATGTATGTTAATGTACTGTAGCCAACTCTATGTCGCTAAGACATCTGTTGTGCAGTAGCTAACTCTTCTTTGTCGCCAAATCTTCTATTGTTCTGTAGCTAATTCTTCTATGTTGCTAAGTCTTCCATTGTGCTGTAGCTAACTCTTCTATCATGCTATGTCTACCTCTTCTGTTGCACTGTTCTATAATACTGTGTCTACTAATTATATTGTGCTGTACCTAACTCGTCTATTGTGCTTTTGCTAATTCTTCCATCATACTGTAGCTGCCTCTTCTATTGTGCTGTAGCTAACCCTTCTATCCTACTGTCGCTACCTCTTCTATTGTGCTGTAGCTAACCCTTCTATCCTACTGTCGCTACCTCTTCTATTGTGCTGTAGCTAACTCTTCTATCCTACTGCAGCTAATTCTTCTATTGTGCTGTAGCTACCTCTTCTATCCTACTGTAGCTACCTCTTCTATTGTGCTGTAGCTAACTCTATCCTACTGCAGCTAATTCTTCTATTGTGCTGTAGCTACCTCTTCTATCCTACTGTAGCTATCTTCTATTGTGCTGTAGCTATCTCTTCTATTGTGCTGTAGCTAACTCTTCTATTGTGCTGTAGCTAACCCTTCTATCCTACTGTAGCTACCTCTTCTATTGCGCTGAAAGAGCTGTTGGCCAGATGTTACCCCATGCTGCAGCAGTAAATGTGCATTCTAGCTTCGTTGAGCCAAACCCTTTTCACCACAACAGAGTGCACCCTTGGCACACCCGATGACGTCCGGTGGAGCGATTGACCCAACCATCTGGCAATAACTCCACCCCTCCTGCAAATATAATGAGTCAGTCAGCTGATCTCCTGACAGAGTCAGTGCACGACCCCGTGACCCCTCCGGCGATCCATTCCAAATGTCTGGCTTATCCAATCATGGAGCACTATGCTTTATAATGAGCTGCATGCATTACAGGCACTAGAGGGCTCCCACTGTGCACTGGTTAAAAACAACAAGCAGGAACACAGAGTATGTTCCCTCTCAGTAGAAATGTAGCCCGGCCCCTGCTGGCATTTAATAGGCCTGACTAGCGTTTTCAATGGAATGTCCGCCAAATGTGCCAATCATCGCTTTTGGAAAAGAGCACCGATGAGGTTTATTGTTCTAGTCAGTGACAGAGAATTGGAAGTAGAAATAACTTTTTTTGCATTATGTTTTTCTTGTAGACAAGTGGATATTGTTACTTGATTTGGAAATGGTGTGAAATGAGGCACAATTATGAAGTTATGCTTGTGTTTCACATCTCCACTGATGGTACGGCATTCCCGGCCAGCACTCGACTGCTTTGTTGACATGCCAGACATGCCCCAGCAAATTCTAGACGAAAAACCTACCGGGCTGAGGGAAAAGGCCTTGTTTGCTCATTCTTGGGTACATTCAAGTATGCTAATTCAGAGATTATGTCCCAGTTTGGCTGGTGTTGTGTTACTTTAGTGGTATACAATGAGAACACGCAGAAGGTTACACCTGTCACATGGAGGCTGACTGAAAAAAAGTGGCGGTTGGAGGTTTCACCTGCAATAGAGCCTTTATCCAAGTCATCTGAAATCGAGCATTGTGTAATCCAACCTTTTTTCCAACACAACGTCAAGAGCAGTGTTCCGTGACTATATTTAAAAGCCAATGGTGAGGTAGTGATTTCCCCAACAGGCATACAAACTCTCTTTTCTGCAGCTTCGTTAAACCAAGTTTTTTGGGCTGCAGAGCAACATAAGCAGCAAGAGAGGGATGAACATAGAGATGGCAGAAATCAACTTGAAGGAAGAGTGCTGACAATGGACATATTTTGGCAAAAAATCTTTTCAAGAAAAAGGACATCTTTTGACAAAACTTTTTGTTCCTTCCTAGACATTCTGGTTGCACCCCCATGTACTGTAGTACGCGCTGAGGAAAAGACATGTCTGCTAAGTGGACACCTGCATGCTGGTGTTGTCTGATAAGAGACCAGCAGTTTCATCTCATCTCGTCTTCCCGTCACCCTCTCGACACATAACACAGCTGGGGACATGGCCATGCATCGCATGCCGCTGAAGCAACAAACACAACCAGACAACAAACAAGTCTGTAGACGCGTAGCTGGATTTCAACCCTAAAAAAAACCAAAGAGCAGTGTTGGGGATTGGGGAAGCGACTTTGTAAATATAAATAATCAAGCTACTAACCTTGTTCTCAGGCTCAAACACAAGGCAAACCAGCTGGTGGACAGGATTACCCAGCTACCAATTACTTCACAGTGGAAGAAGCTATGCTACATTAAAGCTTCACTTAGGAAAAACACTATTTTCTTATACCTGAACTTTGAAGATGTAGTTCACAACATCCAATCTACTTTGTGAAAAAATAATGATATATACATGTGAAATGTGATAGGCTATAACAGCAATTACAAGCATAGATCACTTTTGGGACATACTGTCCCTAAAAGAAGGTGCATTTTACTACACATGACTAAACACAAGCTCCAAGTGATAATTAGGTCTGAGTCTAATAATGAAAACAAGGAAATGCCTGTCTACTACACCACCTCTGTCATTTACATGTTTTGTAGTTGTGGTAGTGAGCTGTACAGCTACTTTTAAAAATCAAGGTTACATTTTATTCTGAGAGTCCCAATTTCCATATGTATGTTCCATAGATAGTAATACTATCTACAAGCATTCAACAAGCTCTATTTTGATGAGCAACTGCTTGCTAAGGTTATGGTTAGTGTAAGGGTTAGGTTTAGTAGATAGTTGGCCTCTTTAGCCTCTTAAACCAGGCCTAGAATGTTGAGATTTGAGGTGTGGCCTCGTGAGACTAGTTAAAATTTGACAAATAGTCAATAGATATTCTGAAGAGTATCTACAGACACTTTTGGGACTCTCAAAATAAAGTGTATGAAACAATGTCTGGATTAAAACCGACAGATGGACAAACATCCATACCTCGAAGGAGACGTCTGCTCTGGTCTGATTCAAGGACCATATGAGCTCCAATTTGACCTTTAACCTCTCAGTGTGTCTAGCCAGACACTGGCAGAGAATAGGACTCTTGTGGTGAAGAAAAACAAAGGTTGGCTACTACTATTGCTACTACTGCTGCATACACACACACACACACACACACACACTTCATTATGTCATATGTTATGTCATAGGCTACATACTTTGAACTCAAAACACAACCAAAATGAACAACCTATCAAAATAACACTCAATATCCTGAACAAAGCTGACTGGTTGATAAATGAGTTAACGCAACGCTCAGGTAAATCATTTCCCAATGTGGCTATGCGATATCTATTAGGGGGCTCATTTTGTTATTACAGCGTGGTTTTGTTTGGCCACATGCACAGCTGGCCCAGAGAGCAGCACCGGTTAGCATTGTGAGTTCCTAATGTGCGATCCAGTTGACTCAAATGACTGTATCAACAAGACCTGTTTTCGCTCCGCGTACGATGAATTAGTGACCCCTTCCCTAGCAGTCCCCCCAGAGGGTCATCAAGGTAAATTCCAAAGCGAGGCTTGAAAAACTGTGCCATGGCACATTACAACAGCCTTAGGGACGATAAAACCAGCGTGTCAATTTTTTGTTGTCCTGTGAGAAAACAGGAGAGATGGATGGATGGGGAAAATGTTTCAGGGTCACTTTTGAAGACTGAAGTGACGATGTATACTGGCCCTTGGCCCTGGGTTTCCCTTTGGTCTGGGAGAGATTCTGTTCCCCTCTCCAAAAAGCTCTGGGATATCAGCAGCTTGCTCTTCCTCCTGCTTTCTTTCTCTTTTTTGTACTCTCTGTTACTCTGGCCAAGTAGAGCACAAAAACCAACAATGTGCATGAGAGAGGGGTGGAGAGGGAGAGGTGGAGAGAGAGAGAAGGAGAGAGAGAGAAGGAGAGAGAGCTGTTCTTGACAGAGATGTGATGTCTGGCACTCCAGGTGGGTTCGCTCATCTTGGTTCCACTCCGAGTATGAAAATTATGGAAAAGAAAAATGAGGAATAAAGAGGGAGGAAAGGCAAAAGTGCCGGAGAAAAAAATACTTATTTTACATGTTTTCCATCCTCTTCTGTAATCCTGCTGCCAGTCACAACAAGTAGAGCAGTGAAGGGGAAGAGGAAAGAAAAAGGGTGAAGAGAAAAGGATTGATGAGTGAAGGACAAAATATGCATAAAGAGAGAGATAGGATGAGAAATCTGCCCTGGTATCTCTAACATACAGTATAGCACCATTTGTTTTCAGCAAGGCCACCAGAACAATTATTGAATGACCTTGGAGGCCTCCATTATCACCGAGATTATTATCCTTTTGCACACAAAAAGCAAGAGAAAAGACCCACAGGGCTAGAAATGAACCAGGCCATCTGGTGTTTGCCCGAAATGCCAGATATCCGGTCCCTTCTAGCAGAAGTGAACAGACTGAGCTGGTAAGAAACCTCTTTCATGACCCGTTCTGAATGTCCACCACATGGGAACAATCTATCAAAAGAACACTCCTCCGTCCTAATCCTCCCCCCAGACCCACACACACACACACACACACACACACACACACACACTCTCTCTCCTCGTTGCCAAGTATCACACGCTGATCTTGTTTTCTCTCTGTACCAGAACAGAACTATAGAGAAGCGCCCCTCCTCTGTCCATGTCAAACCCTGACCCCACTCAGTGTAAAGTGAGCGCCCTGCCAGCCAACAGCTGGACTGCTGCATGGGAAAGCTGTGCGAGGGTCAGCCTGCATGACGGCCCTCTGGCCGGGCAGTGAAGGACCGTACTGGATCCTCACAACGGAGCCCTGGCGCCCGACCCTGCCAAAACAAAGGGGCTGCGTTGGCGGCATGTGCATGGTGCAGCCACGGCTCGATCTGTAACAAATGCATGTGGCGCCCTGCTGTCTTTTCGGACGGAGTGATGCGGGAACATGGGTTTTTACACTCAGTTTCCTGCCGGCACTCTTTGCTCTTCTGGTCTTTCCTGTTTCCTTCCTCCGTTTTTCCCCTAATCACATTCATCTGCTTGACCTGTTCTCTCCTCTCAGTATTTCACATTCATCTGCTTGACCTGATCTCTCCTCTCAGTATCTCACATTCATCTGCTTGACCTGCTCCCACCTCCTCTCAGTATCTTACATTCATCTGCTTGACCTGATCCCTCTTCTCAGTAACTCACATTCATCTGCATGACCAGATTCTACCCTAACATGCTCCCTTAAGACTCTACCTCTCATGTCCTTTCCCTCTCTCTTCTTTTTGTTCCTCTCTCCTTCCTTTCTGCCCCTTTCCTCGGTCCTCCTCTCTTTCTGCCCATTCCCTCCTCTCTTTTTGTCTCCATACGCACTTCCTACTACTCTGACTGCTGTCATGCAGTGAAGCTATAGTGAACCGTGTCTGTCTCTGTGGGTGAGGGGAAAAGGTCGCCGGTCTGTAACCGTAGCTTTCCCAGGTTTCCATTTTAGGATTTATTGTCTCGTGGACACCAGCTACCTGGCCTCTCAGGAGGACTCCATTTCAACCTTTCTCCTTTCATTCCCCATTCTCCCTCAGAGCCCCACAGAGGACCTGTTGTCTGACACTAAAAGCTGGGCAGCTGTGCCAGCACAAACAGTGCAGGCCAACAGGAGAACTGGAGAAGGACTCAAATGCAATCGTTTGATCTTAATGCATGCAGAGCAGAATTAGGCTCATACACAAATCTTTTGTTAAACTTCAAAAGTAATTTAGCGGACATCTTCATCCGGCAAACAAATTAATGCATGCATCATACATTTTCATTTCATTTTTTGCACACCACAGAGCGACAACCATCAGGGAGGTCTCGGGGGCTGAGTGTCAGGGTTTTGACCTTGTCACCCAGGGGATTCCAACCAGCAACCTTTAGTATCCTGGCCCAGTGCGCTTGACGACTAAGCTACCCCGACGCCCCCAACAAGAGACGGAGACACCCTTGAAAGAATCATCCAAATGAGCAAATCAGACAGCTGGAATGCTGCCTTGCTCTAAATATGGAACAAAATGGCAGAACACCTGACCACCCTTATTTACCCAAAATAAAAAAAAAAGCTTTAAGTATGTACAGACTCAGAGATAAAGGCCTTAGTATCAAAAGAAGACGCAAATAGACAGATCTGGCTCTCGACAGATCATGCACACGTTCCATGAAATTAGGTTGATCCAGGGCTGAACTTTCTAATCTCCTGCCACATAGAAATATTTACCACAGACAATACAGAATCACAAAGAATGCAATTCAAATCGAACACTGTGACTGTTAGGTGAAATACAGTGTGTAGTGTTTCTGACCTGTAGCCTTTAGAAAACAGTCACCAGCGGAGCACAAAATAACACTGAAAAAATAACCAATTATTATCCTTACTATTCATTACTTTTCAATAATCATTATTTTCATGTCCCTTTTCATTCATATTTTTAAATATTAAAGCACATAGTTACAAAACTGTACATTTAAAATGAATCTACTTGTTAATTTGGGTTGTTTATTGTACTCAGTTGTAAAACGTAAACATTTTTTACCACACCAGTAAGGCCAGTTGAATTGAATTGAGAGAGATGGACCAGCCGTTAAAAATAAATGTAAAAAACAGCCCCTCTCTGGAGTGGCGTGTGGCAGGGGGTCAGAACGAGGGCTCAGCAGGGGTAATTACATCCTTGCTTTTAACAAGATCCCCACCTCACACAAAGAAAGCCCACTGTAGCCCGCTGGATCTATTTTTAGCTGACACACGGCATTCTGGTCCAGGTGGAGGTGTATTACCGGTAAGTGAGCTGGCAGAGCTCCGTAATCAGTGGGCCTCAGCGCTGACACACACACACACACACACACACACACACACACACACACACACACACACACACACACGGTCTGACACTAAATGAATGAGCACCATTTCACCCATGCACACTGACTCTCTTTCACCATACATAAACCTTGTTGAGAAAGAGCTCTTTACCCCGAACGTACAGCCTCTCTCACAGGACTCTAACCACTGCATAGGTGCCAAACTAAAGTAAAGATAATGCAGGTCTGTGTTCGCACGTGTACGTGTGTGTGTACGTGTGTATATATTCACGTGTTGTGTGTATGTGAATATGTATGCGCTCGTGTGTGTGTGTGTGTGTGTGTGTGTATATATTCACGTGTTGTATGTACGTGAATATGCATGCGCTCGTGTGTGTGTGTGTGTGTGTGTGAGTGTGTGCGCTCGTGGTTTTGGCCCCCTCAGCATGATGGATCTGCGGACGTGTGTCTGAGACGTGTCACCAGTCTGATGGTAAACATGTAATGAAGCGTGTAGAAACCGTTTTAGAGGCACGGTTGGGGTGGAAGACAGGACTCTGCCATACTACTGCTTAATATATTCAGTTCACTCACTTCTACGGTGTCACGGGTAATGGAGCGATGTGATGCCTCAACATCATAGAGATTGTATCCTAAAGCATGGGAAGTATCTGCCTAATGTGAATAAAATGCAAATGTTACATTTAAAAACAACGTAAATAAAGAAATAATGTGCTCCGATTGGCAGGTTGAATATAATAACCCGGCCGTCACAGATTATCTGGGGTTGTCCAGACCGTGTGGGATTTATCCTTCGGTGTAAATGTATAGAGCATTCAAAGAAATGCTTTCTTTCGGTTCAACCATGTCAACAAAACAACAAGAGAACAATGAAGTAAATATGTGTTTTTTATTAGAGTAACGAGAAGGCAACACTGATAAAGTAAATATGTGTTTTTATTTAGAGTAACGAGAAGACAACACTGATAAAGTAAATACGTGTTTTTATTTAGAGTAACAAGAAGACAACACTGATAAAGTAAATATGTGTTTTTATCTAGAGTAACGAGAAGACAACACTGATAAAGTAAATATGTGTTTTTTGTTTTTTTTTAGAGTAACAAGAAGACAACACTGATAAAGTAAATATGTGTTTTTGTATAGAGTAACGAGAAGACAACACTGGTAAAATAAATATGTGTTTTTATTTAGAGTAACGAGAAGACAACACTGATAAAATATGTGTTTTTATTTAGAGTAATGAGAAGACAACACTGATAAAGTAAATGTGTTTTTATTTAGAGTAATGAGAAGGCAACACTGATAAAGTAAATATGTGTTTTTACTTAGAGTAACGAGAAGACAACACTGATAAAGTAAATACGTGTTTTTATTTAGAGTAACGAGAAGACAACACTGATAAAGTAAATATGTGTTTTTTGTTTTTTTTTAGAGTAACAAGAAGACAACACTGATAAAGTAAATATGTGTTTTTGTATAGAGTAACGAGAAGACAACACTGGTAAAATAAATATGTGTTTTTACTTAGAGTAACGAGAAGACAACACTGATAAAATATGTTTTTATTTAGAGTAATGAGAAGACAACACTGATAAAGTAAATACGTGTTTTTATTTAGAGTAACGAGAAGACAACACTGATAAAGTAAATATGTGTTTTTATTTAGAGTAACGAGAAGACAACACTGATAAAAACAGTGGTGAGAATATGGACCATAAAGTGTCAGTTCCAGTGGTGGGGGTGCAGGTGGGGGGAGTGCTCAGAATGTACAGTAACAGTGTGTGTATGTGTGGATGGTAAAGTACTGAGTTCATGTATTCACACAGTAGGAAAATACAAGATGTGCTAATACAGAGCTAAACTAATCAAAGGAACAAGACCAGGCTGAATGAGACCATAGTCATGTGTTGCTCTAAGGTCAGTTATTTTGTGAGATGTTGTCCCACCTTCTTGTTCATACAAAAGGTGTTTCAGAATTGTACAGCAGACAGACTGTCACTGATCTTGAGTTAGTGTCTTTGTCTCTATTTGCAAACATTAATAAACTGTATTTGTGTTAAAGAGTATTTTGATCTCTGCCTTACCTAGAAGGAGTTCTAATCGATGGAATCACAGTGTGTGTGGAGGTGTGTGTGTGAGTGTGTAGGGGTGTGTATTTGCAGCAATAGTAACAGTGTGTGTGGGGGTGTGCATGTGTGGAGGTGTGTGTGTGTAGGTGTGTGTGTATGGGGGTGTGTGTGTGTGTGGTGGTGTTTATGTGCATTCGGTGCTGAGCGGATCAGTGATTTGACAGTAGAAAGCAAAGCAGACATGGCGACTTTCCTTTATCTGGCGCCATGGAGACGTCGGTTACCATTCCAGTCCAGGTTCTGACCGGAGTGGCTACTTGGGCCGGACAACAGTGAATATACTAATACTCATTACGACAGCGGGTAGGAACAAAGCCGGATTAGTAGTTTTATTAGATGAATCAGGACAGCAAAGGATGGATGGAAAATAGGTACCAGGGGACACACACACACACACACAGACAGAGTGTGCAGAACGAAAGCTGCAGTATAGTCCGTCCTCGGTTCATAGTCACCAACATCAACATCCATTATCACCGAGACGGGTTCCAGTGGCTGTGAACTATGGGAAAGAATGTGCTAGAATGTCTCTGTAAACCCAGCAGTCCTCTCAGCAGCAGAGACCCCCCCCCACCCACCCCGACTGAACCTGTGTGAAAACCCAGCGGTGCACCGTGACAAGAAAGGCCCAGGCCCAGACATAACGTTGCCTGTCCAAGGAGAACGTCTGGAACCGTCATCTTCTCGCGGAGGGACTGCGTTCCGCCGTGGAGGAGTGTGGGACAGAGCAGGAGGGGACAGACGGCGTGGAGAACTTTGGAAGGGAGAAAAATGAAAAACTGTGGTACGATGATGTGTGCTCCAGGTGGACTGATAAAGACTGACTTACTGAACTACGTTGGCTCATCCCACTCAGGCCAGTTCAATCCGGTGTATTCCAGATTACGCATGGGGTGGCGGTTTCCTGTACACAGATTAAACCTAGTCCTGGACTAAAATCCCATGGAGACTTTTCATTGAGTTTGATTTTTTTGGTCCAGGATTAATCTGACTGGGAAAATGTAGTCTGGTACTTGGCCAGGTTTAATACCATGCATGTAACGTACTATACTGGGATAATGATGGGCCACAATCACACAGTAGTCTTCCGTTTGACTTTGAAAGGAGTGTATTTCCAGTACTCTCATTGGCCAACAGTACACAAGCACTATATCAGCAGCATCCTGTGCTTACAAAACTTGTTTAAAAGGGAGACCTTCAGGACATTAACAGTCAGCCACTGGAACGCACAGTATTTAGTGGCCATTAATCAGAGACACTTTAGAGGGCAGAGGATACACACATAAACATCCCTAACAGGGCTATAGGCCTAGTATAAACATCCTGTAGTGTGTGTGTGAGTTTGTGTGCTGAACTCTAGTTGATGTATTTGGACCATTATAGAACAGACAAAGTGCCAAGAGGCTTTGTGTCTTTATCTCTCTGAATTATTATGTTCATGTTAGTTGCCAGTGTGAATTTATAAGAACTCTTACGGCGCCATAGGCCACAACACATGTTTAAGGCATGCTTTAACGGTCCACTAACCTGGGTGTCATATAAACTCAGTGACAACGTTGTTGACTGGAAACTAACATGGCACTCTGTTGAACAAGGGCTGGAATTTGCAAAAGAAAAAACATCTAGTCATCCAGTATGTTGACTGCCTAAAATCAGCATGCAAATCTAGTTTTTCACAACTTGCACGCTGGGATTTTCATGTTCTTTTTATCAGTTCACACATTTTAGTGTAACTGCACATTAACACACGTGTCAGCCAGAGTTGATATAGTATTAAACACATAGAACTTACATTGAGAATCTGTAGTTATGTACAGTTGGATGTAAAGGAGGGGTATCGTATTTGTTGGCATTGGTTATAATTAGCGTTCCAAGGAACCATGTGGTAATTGTTAGACTTATCTTTTAAATTTTAAGATTTACAGACACCAAACTTGGAGTCTAATTGTAAATACCTGGTATAAACTGTATAGAAAAGATAACAGACACGTTTACAATTTAAAAAAAATACAATTCTCCTCAATCAAGGTATTTTCTATATTTTGTGGCCTCAAACAAGTTGGCTTGCCTTCATCAGGAATCTGAGCAATATGGAATTAATGGCAATGCACAGGTCGGCAGTGTTGTTCCGTTTTCTAATAAAAAGGCTGAATTCACTGTCAGTACAGTATAAACAATTGTTTTCCCAAAATAATTTTGGCAAACAAAATTTTAAAAAACTTTCACGAGAATAATTAGTTAAACTACACATTTCAGTACAGTTCAGGAGAGTATATTTCAGCACACCAGAGTAAACTCCACACCAACATAACGGAGGTTTAAATCCCGCCACAGCCACATTCAATAAGACAGCCCTAGAGACACCAATAGTTAGTTGGTTTTGTGCCTTAAACGGAATTCATCTGTAAAAACATGTTGGAGACAGCAAGGAAGGCAAAGGCAGAGAGACGTTACTGCACGTATTTATTATTCCAAATCTTCCGTAAGGCCCAAATGGAAATGTTAATTCCTGTAAGATGCTACTGTCTAGGAGCGTGAAACTGCATGATGGTAAAGGTCATAGGACAAATGTTACGTCAACTGGTTGTGTGTTATCAGACCGTCTCCAATGCTGGGAAAGGTGGATATGATTCTCAGGGTCCACTAGCTTGGCAGGGCCCACTGATTGTAATAATATCATCATTGTCTGTAAGTGAGGGGGCCTATCTTGTCAGGGGCCCAAGAATTCGTGGTGACGGCCCTGTATGTAATGATGTAACATTCGAAATGATCCACGGTATCTCCATCTTAAAACAACTCCATAAAGGATATACAGTATAAGGGCATAGACGTGATGTTTTTGTAAATGTGGTAATGGGTACCAAAGTAACTCCTCTTGGGCAATATGCATCATTTTGGGCAGATAGTGGTGTTATGGGGCCACTACATAACCCTGGCAACTATACTTAATGTTGTTAAAATGTTTGGTTTCTACGTGTGAGAGCGGGGGTGTAAGGGGATATTTCTGAAATGATACAACACATTCTTATCAATCATACTCAAAACAAGACCGCTATTCAAGAGTGGCTGAGGCCCAATATAGAGAAGTGAATGACAATTTTATTTTTTACTTCTGTGAAGTATTATAACTTTTACTCAAGAGAGAGTTTAAAGCCAGCAACCACAGCCTCTCTTGTGAAATGTTTGATTCGTGCTGAGGTCACTGGATAAAACTATTCAATAGCTAGTTTGCGCAATCCGCAATCTTGTTAAAATTACAGTTATTCGCTGGTTATTCAGCGGGCTGGGAAACAAACAATATTGTTTTTAAAGCCAGTGGGAGGACCTTCAAGTACAGGTTGTACAGTCAATGACAAGGTATCACATTTTTGCTTATTTGAAACAGAGTCTCCAGACGTATTAAAATGCATGCATTCACTACTGAAAGACGCAATGAATAAGAGTATCTGCTGAATTACTTAAATGTAAAAATATAAACAGATGTAGGAAGGAATTGTCTGCACTTCTGGCCTGGAAAATAAAAACTGTTAATATACAGTCCCATTGCAGGCGGGACGGGGCCAAATTCACATAGGTCAGGCTATAGAGGCACAACTGAAATAGTTAATCTTCAGAATTGCTAAGTACACTTAAAACGCCCTTCTACTGTTAAGAACAACAGCGTTTTCAAACAATCTGGCAAACATTTAAAATAATGTGTATTATGCATGCATGCACAATGAGGTCATTTTTTTGGGCAGGGCTCTCTATTCCATAACTTTGGATTTGAAATGAAACAATGACTATTGGGTTTAAGTGCAGACTGTCTGCTTTAATGAGGGTCAAGCCATCTATATTGGAAAAAAACATTTACAAAATAGTGGCAGGTTTTGTAAGTAGTCCTCCCATTTTAGAGCAGTTTGCTTTTACTATTCTATGGCCCCTACTACCCTGAAACATTTTTTTATACAGCCCTTCCTCACTTGTACTGAAAACGAGCCAAGGCTAGGTAACGTTTGCTGACAGACTGAGAAGTGCCTAGAGTGTGGACGGGCTGTAAGCTACAGGGTTTTTTCATTGATTCCCCCCCTCTTGCATATTCACACAGAGCATTAATAATGACTTTATAGCATGACGAATGAGGTAGGAACATGATGTGTCAGTGTGTCAATGATCACTACAGTATGCAACCGGTTACTTCACCGATCATAGTCTGTGTAGGTTTCCTGAAGTGCCATTGGCAGGAAAGAGCAAGCGCTTTTCTGGGCCTAAACATTTGCAGGTGTGATGTTATTCCTCAACAGTGTCTGAAAATCTGGCAGAAGATGTAGTTGGACAAATGTACAGTTATTGCTCATGTGGTTTTCTAGCTTGGCGTGTTGTAGCTAACACCTAAAATAAAAAAGGAGAAAGTGGTTCTCAAAGTCACACTGCAGCTGGCCCAGTTTTTCAAATGTTTACTTCCAGAACTTTGCCTGTCAGATAGGATTTAGTATTTATTATGATCTCTCTGACTAGGCACAGCTACTCTTTCTGGGAGTCTAAACAGAAATGCAACCCAATACACCTTAACATAAATAATAATAAAATCTAGTGTTCACAATCTTAAGGTGTTTTTGATCTGATTTTATCACAAGCCTGAGTCACCTCGGGTGTCCACAAGTTTCATATTTTCATGGCTTTTTTCACTCCCCAGCTTCTGCTCTGGACTTAGGGATTAGAATTCAACTTTATTGTCACTGAACAAGTACAGTACAATGAAATGCAGTTAGCATCTAACCAGAAGTGCAAATAGAAGAGGGCAGACAATTTACAAGTATTAAGTATATGTAAATTACAAGTGGAATGTATAGATGTGCATTGAAGGCAAATGCAGTACAAACGGCAATACTAAATGTGCAATTAAGGCAATTAGAGGAGGGCAGACAATGTACAAGTATTAAGTATAGTATGTTACAAGTGAGATAATAATTGTGTGGGTACAAATGGCAATTCTAAATAGCATTCTAGATGTGCAATTGAGGCAGATTGAAAAAGTAAGGTAGCATGTGCAACTGAAATGCAGGGATAGCAGCAGTGAGGTTCCTGAGGTGGACACGTACCTGTAACAACGGAAAACTTCCATTATCAGACTTTGCAAGGCAGTGGTCAGAGTAGTACAAAGGGAGTAGTGCAACTAGGTCCCTGAGAGGCAGGGGGTATGGTTAGTGATGGGTCACAGAGTTCACCTGGGTTACAGTAGATGGAAAGAAACTGTTCCAGAGCCTGTTGGTGTGGGAGCAAAGAGACTTGTACCACACTGTGGCGCAGTTAGTCAGATCGCTCTTGATTGTGCAGCGGTAAAAGTTCACAAGGATCTTGGAGGACAGGCGGGCCTTCTTCAGCCTCCTCAAAAAGAACAGGCGTTGCTGCGCCTTTTTGACCAGGGCTGTGGTGTTGAGGGTCCAGGAGAGGTCCTCGGAGATGTGGACACCCAGGAATTTGAAGCTGAACACACAATGAGAACACTTCAGTGCCATCGATGAGAACTGGGGCGTGACTGCAGCCTTTAGACTTCCTGTAAACCACAATGAGCTCCTTGGTTTTCTTTGCTTTGAGGGCCAGGTTGATGTCAGCGCACCACGCCGCCAGGCACTTGACTTCCTCCCTGTAGGCTGACTCGTCATTGTCACTGATCAGACCTACCACCGTGGTGTCGTCTGTGAACTTGACGATAGTGTTGGAACTGTGTACTGGAACACAGTCGTAGTTGAAGAGGGAGTACAGGAGGGGGCTCAGCACACAGCCTTGATGAACACCAGTGTTCAGGATCAGGGTGGAGGAGGTGACGTTGTCTAACTGGACAGACTGGGGTCTGTTGGTTAGGAAGTCCAAAGTCCAGTTGCAGAGAGAGGGGCTGATCCCCGGGTCATGGTGTTTGTTGATCAGCCTAGAGGGGATGACCATGTTGAATTCTGAGCTGAAGTCTCTGAATAGCATTCTCACATATGGATGGTGAAGAGGTTCCATGTCTTGGTGTGGTACTGACGTGTGACAAAACTCTGTGCCAACTTCTTGAGAAGCCAGACGCAAGGTTTTCCCTCTGTAATTCATCCAGTAAGGCTTCCAACCTGTCATGTTTCTGGCTTTGCTAATTAGCATAGAATCAGCCTTCTGTTAATTAGCATATTATCAGCCTCTGCTGAGGATGAGTGGTCACATTTTTTGAAAATGCTGTCCTCAGTGTCCCTGACAAACACGGCCCACTCAGAAAAACAAGATGCAAAAATTGCTACAAGACGCGGAATTGGCTTAGCTGATCTGGTACCCTTACTCAGGCATTGGGGTAATAGTCTCCAAAAATGTTGGAACACTAAAATATATTCAAATCTTCAAAGCTTTCCCCAAAAGTTGTTTCTCCTTTCAACCAGTTCAGGATAAAAAGGTGCAGAAAGACCATCAAAATGTGGACCCTAACAAATCAGCTGGGCTTCGTGATCTGGTACCTTCTTTTCGGAAGCTTTATGCCTATTACTGCATCCCCAACTGACTGCCTGTTCAACCTCTCACAACTGACTTCTGAAATCCACCAGGATTGGAAACCTTTCCTGTCTTCAAAGGACACGACAAGCTAGGTCCAAACTGTTCCAGGTACATTTCCATCCCTATTACCATATAACGTTTTTTAAAGTCTGGCTTCAGAGCTGGCTATCACAGAACTCAGTGCTGAACACCTTCAACATGGCTTCAATAAAATACAACATGCTCATCTTAAGTTCAAATTACTCTGACATTGCAGTAAAAAAGCATGCCTTTTTAAATGCAAATCACTGCCTCTACCTCGGCTCACTCCTCTAAATCTGCCAAACCAGTACAGCTGTGCACTAGATAATCACTCCACACTGGTCAATCCTTAAGAAAAACACGTTGGCAGTCAGACCTTTCTTTTTTTACACCAATGACTGAATCTAATAGGAAAAGACTCACATTTTCATCACCCCCTAAAAAACAAACTGTCTGAGCTGCTATCTGGTCACTGCTCCTGCAATGCACTTCCTCTGCGGCTTTGTGCATCACAAAGCTCACTAGCCAGTTGGCCCCACTGTGATCCCTCTGCCTCAGCACTATATATTTCTGGATACACTGCTGCTCTTACACTTCAGGTAACTCCTCAAATAATATTGTCTAAAGATCGGGAGTTGGCAGCTAATTGAAGCAAAAAATCTCTGTCCAGATGCTTTTTTTAAACCAATGCCTAGCGAGCTGACATCGCTGAACCTAGGCTATAGTTGGCCAAGCTTAAACGTTTTAGCCTAACCTGTCAATCTGCGAATTTGTGACTCAAAAACACATAAATAAAAACAAAACAGCTAAAAGTTTTTCTATGAGAAGGTCTGACAAATAACGACATAAGTACAACTGTTCCAAAGGTGGTGGAATATATGTAAAAACATGTTTTAAAACCATACAAACGCACAGAACATTTGAATTACACAGCCAGAGAATACTTACAAAATGGAGAAATCTCGCCCTCTACCGTCAAAAAAGCAGCATCGTTAATAACGTCATCAGGTATGCGACGTTTGTTCAAATACGCATGCGTAAGAAATTCAACGTCGGCAAATCATAAATTCAAACTGGACGGCGGTTAAAAAGCTGTAGAGAAAATAAAATACTACACAATTTCATAGATAGCTTAACAAGTGCAGTAATGACGAGCACACTAAAAGGAATCACATTGAAAGGAAGCGCGGAGCTTGTGGCCGAGTTTTTTTGTAAGTATTTCACCGAATATGTTTTGTATTAGTTGTTTTTGCGACCCACAAAAAAATCGCCTGGCTGAACGTGGCGATGTTTTTTGTTGCGGAAGTCTGTTAGCTAGCCAGCTAGAGCTAATCCATGCATGTTAGTTTTAAAATATACATAACTGTTATGGACCCCAAACCTTACTCACGCAGTTTTAACACTACAGTTTTAGGCAGCTTCGTGGTCGTTACTACTTGTAATTAACAATCTTTATTTTTATTAACCGGCAGCATTCGGTATTAATAGCATCTTGTACCAGCGAGGGATTTATCCCCCAGAGACGTTCTCCCGAGTCACCCAATACGACATGAGCCTTCAACTCACCACTGACACAAAGCTGAAAAATTACTTGGCCAACGTCGTATCTCAACTCAAAGGTACAGTGTGGAATATACATCACATTGCAGATGGGAGAACAACACGCGGAGACAAGTTACCTTAACACCAAACAATAGGATCGAGTTGGGACTCTGGTGTGTTGACTAGTTCAGACGTCACGTTTAAATTTTATGAAAAACGATGACGGTATATGGGAGCCTTCTCTGTGGATTTTTGTGTATGATACTTTTGCAGTAAGGGACGAGGGGTGTGGCATATAGCCAATAAGTAGCGACGGCCTGTTCTGTTCGTAAGTACTGCGCTTTGTGGTGTGCTTGGATACTGCACTTAGCCGTGGTATAATGGCAATATACATTACCTTGTTTATATACCTTATTGCTATTATAAACTGTTTACCAAAGCAATTAGAAAATGTACATGTTTTCTCATACCCTTGGTGTACAGCCATGTCTATGGAGTAGTTCATTGGATGACTACATTGCCTTTACCACAGCCACCCAAAATTAGGTGTCGCATTTCTCGAACTTGACCCGTGCCGATTTTCAAATCATAGTTTTAACGTGCCTTGACCTCTGTGTGACCAGCGGATCTGTTTGTCGGAACTGGTTGTCTGACTTGTCTCTGTTGCAGAGTGGCTATTTGACTGCACGGTCCAGAAGCTGGTGCTGGTAATCACATGTCTGGAAACCAACGAGGTCCTGGAGCGCTGGCAGTTTGACATAGCATGTGACAAGACCGCCAAGGAGAGCAGGTAGAATGAACACTACTGGATGCTGCCTGCACCATTGAGGATAGCTTGTAGCATTTCAGAACATTTCCTCATTAGGGCACTAGGGATGTTGTATTTGAAAAATGCGGTCGCAGGTACATTTGTCAGTTAATGGCCTCTGACTGTTCCCGGGGCGTTTGATAGTTCTCTTCATGCCAGTGTTCACTTACACCCTGGTTTTTCAAGGCAACACCACTTGCCATAAGGCTGGACTTTGTCAGTAAAAGTGAGCTTGTCTTTGTTCTCAAAGCGCTCCCAGGGACAAGTCAATCAAGTCCATCCAGGAGGAGATTCGATCAGTCATCAGACAGATCACAGCCTCTGTGACCTTCCTGCCACTGCTGGAGACTGCGTGTGAGTTGTGAGAGAGCAACATCCAAATGAAATTGTTTATGTCAACTGGTGCAGAGTTAAAGTGAAATCTTTACTTTTCCAAAAAAGATGTGCAGATAGTGAACAAAAGATAGAAAATGGCAACAACAGGAACTAAATTGTCTATTTCCAAGAACGAGTAACGAGTCAATGCGCAGGTCCTTCAGATAATTTGGAGAACCAATGTTTCCTTAATAATGTACATGTCCAATAATGTTTATACAAAACTGATAAATACTAACATTAATATTATAGATGTCCTATAATATAATATAATACAAAACTGATAAATACTAACATTGTTGAACATGCAGTGGAGGCACTAAATAACCTTTATGAATCAGTTTGGCTCAATGACCCCCTAACTGTTGACCTTTCACCCCAGGTTCTTTTGACCTCCTCGTCTACACCGACAAAGACCTGGAGGTGCCCGATAAGTGGGAGGAGTCAGGTCCCCAGATCATCGACCAATCGGAGGTGGTTCGGCTGCGCTCCTTCACCACCTCCATCCACAAGGTCAACAGCATGGTGGCCTATAAGAGGTCTGACTTCTAGCCTAGGACCCTGACCTCTGACCTACAACCCTGTACATACTTACCTCTCAGTGCCTCCCCTGCTGCATAGTGTTTTAGGGCAACCGATGGCGACAATTGTCGAACGCATAAAGTGGTCGACATACAACCTTCAATCCTAAACGAACCCGGAGAAGCTGTTGTGCCATGGATGTGTACACAGCTCTCGTTATTATTTGTAGTTGGTCGGTTGCCGTGCTGCATTTTTGATTCCTTCAAACACTGACAATGGCCATGAAAACCTGATGTTACCTCTTCTGTTCTCATCTCTCTTTCTCTCCTAATCTTTTTTCTGCATACCTTTACCATTTTTATTCTGTCCTTTATTGAGAACACCATGTCCTTCCTGGCTCACTTTGATGTAAATATTGTCTGTTAGTGTATACTGTTGCATTTTGGTACAATACACTTATATGCCTCCATGTTTTAGTAGTTCATGTGTTGTGTTTTAAAGTTCTCAAAATAAATGAAATTACGTCTGTGTTCGATCACCCTCCTTTCTTGTCTGTGTTAATGCTGCGATTGTCCAGATGGTGGCGACATAACAATAACATGATTTTACTAGTTACGTTTTTTTAATGTTGATCTGGGAATAGAACCAGTGCTGTTTGTTTACTGACCCAAAGCTCGTGACCATTCAGCTACCCTGCCAACCGATGGTAGACCTTGTAAGATATAAGCAATGTAAATATAATATACGTGGTTTAGACCAATGCTTTCACAGATGATGGAGCACACTGAAAAGCAGCAGTAACTTTAATGAGATCTGTACCATTCAATGAATCTCCACGCTCATCAGTCAACTAGAGATGGGTGGGGGCATAGAGAAACAACCTAGATTGAGATTCAACTCTGGTCCTGAATGTCCCAAACACTTTTGCCTTTCATCCAGTCGTACCAGGAGACTGAGTCGGACCTGGGAGGACACCAGGTGAGGGCAGTTACCTAGCAGAGAAAACGGTTCTCTGACCCTCTGGGACCAGTGTTGGAGAACAATGGTTTAGGTTATTTTAAGGGGCGGGGGACCATTTTGTGCTTGTGTTCACGCTTCACTGTTCTTGTTACATTATCTCAGTATCCACTAACATTCAACAGGGCTGCTTGTCCTGTGAGTGAACAGTGACACTTTTATTAGGGCAGTGCCTTTACTCTTCACATGCAACACACGTTTGTCATTGGAGAAGCAACAAATCTGTTCTAATTTCTAACTACTCACGCCAAAACAGTGGAGTGACAAGTATACAGTTTATGCAGACATTAAGTACAAAATGTAACCACAGAAACAACCGCGGTCCTCGGAGACCATATGTACAGTAAGCCTACAAACAGGAAAAATTGCGGCAGTTGGAGCACGGTTAAGTCATGTGGATGAGCTTCTCCTGTGAATGACAGTGATGGAGTCAACATATCTTTACCAGACAACTGAAATTTAAAACAAGGTGGGAATTTTTGAAGGTAGGGGCTTTGAAAAACAGATGCCATGTTAGAGTGGGAGTGCAGTCGATGAGCGGTGCTTCATTTGTGTCCCACACCCTCTCACTGAACTAAACAATAGTTCATCTTCCACTTAAGAGTTTGTGTGAAAGGACAGTTGCCTCGAAGTAAACTCACGATAGGGGCAAATTGATTTTGGGCATCGGCTGTTAAGCACTAACTCTTCAAAAGATGCCCACGCCTCCTACTTCCAACACATCCAGAGAAGGGATTACATGTTGTGCTGGTCCTTAATCAGGGCCTGGGGGGGGGGGCAGGTGTCGGTACAAACCAACAGGTTCTTAAAGTGTGACCTATTATGTATTAGGCAGCAGGAAGGCAGTGTAATGTTCTAGAACATGTCTAGTCTTTGGCTCCTATACAAATTACAAAGTTCTGAATAAAACATAAAATACACTTGTTAATAGAGTGTCTAGTCAAGCTTTCAAGGCAAAGACATCTGGATCATTTGATAATAAAACACTTTTTAATAAAGATTTGTTTTCTCTTCATGAAAAACTGACCTTACAGGATAGAAATCTAATAAATATATAAAACAAATAAATATACAATACTTAAGACAAGTGACATCGTTATAAAAGATTAATGTTCTCTCAAAACCTTTGTTGTGTGACTGTTAACCTTGTTATAACCTGTAACATACTGTGGTGATCTACGGTCTGTAGAAAGGAGGTTCTTTCTACACTAAAATGTGGAGGGGAGGGAGTATTTACAATGCTTTATCACGCTCGCCTAGCACAACGGAATAATCCCTACAGTATGAATCATGCCTCGGCCGCCTGGAACTCCGGGTAAGAGATTTCAAACACTAACTAAACCCAGATCGATCCCTTGATGCTCAGTTGACTGGTAGTCGCCCCACACTCACCTCCTCTCTCCTATTCAGTATCCTTCACGTTGCCTCGTCCTCGGACCTCACCGTGAGGGGATATCATACAGTGTGACCTCCTTCATGAAATAAGTCAACTTAGTGCAAAAAAGGAAAGGAAAGACTATGGTAATAAATATAGCTTAGTGTTGACGCCGACTTCTCGAGGGGTGGAGCTGTGGAGGGGTGGAGTTACAGCCACGAGAGAAGACTTCCACATCTACGTCGTCCCGTTGAAGAAGCCCTTGTCGCCCTGTTCAGCCAGAACCTTCCAATTCTGTCTGTTCTTTTGGCAGCCCTCGAGAAGAGGTGAGCATGACTCGGACATCCCGGCCAGGGTCTGACGTTTGCACATAGAGACGGATAGACGGAGTGGCAGACGCCAGTGTTTAAATGTGATATGTGGTTTTGTCAAACATGATAATAAAGATCCGTCAGACACTTTTGTGGCCTTAATTACCTCATAGAGCTGTGTACATATGGCATCGATGAACGACACCTGCATGCTCGGAATCTTATCCCGCTTTTCCCGATTCATGAGATCCTGGGAAAGAAAACAGCGCTTCACCGTCAACCTCTAATTACCTCCCAAGTTAATGTTTGATTTTGCTTAGCTGGCAAAAACCTGGCCTTGCACAGAGTCCTCAGGTAGTCCACATATGACAAGGTATTACAGTCAGGATCTGAAGCCTTGTAATTACATTTCACAAACAGTGGCTTGTGTCAACTGATTTTTGTTATAGTGTGATGTCATAACGAGGGAATAGCAGAAGGACGTACTATGGGCTCGATGTTGAGTTCCTCTCGCTCCTTGTCCCCTTGCTCAAAGAACTCTGTAGCCACCAGCTCAGCAATCTGGAAGAGGAGATTAGATGATGAGCACCTAGAATAAACACTTTAGTCCATTCATTGTATTCACACCTTCCTGACGTGTTTTGCATTTAGTAGTGTCAATGGAGGAATCTATGAGTTTACTACGAGCAAGGATTGAGGGAAATTGCAGGCTTGGATATCAAACTCGTAAAAAACAACTTGTACCGCATTAGCACACACTGAGCACCCTACAGAGTGTGACATTACATGCTTAGTACGAGAATGGTGTGAGAAATAAACAGTGAGAGAAAGAGAATTGGGTTGCAAGCACACAGACGGAGTCTCTACAAGGGAAGAATTAGATCTGACTCAAGCAGTGTGTCCCTAATCAAGGAACAGTGTGTGTGCGTGTAACAGGCATCTGCGGAACACTGATTGGAGCTGTGTAATCAAGACTAGAGAGTCTCGTGTTTGGTGTTGGGGGGGAGGTCAACGTCTTGTATGTGTGAGTGTGTGTGTGCGTATGTGCGCGCACAGATTTCCTGTCTGTGTGTGTGTTTTGCTAGCTGAGAAAATATGTGGGGACGCCAGTAGACGACAAGGCTATAGATAGGTGTCCATACTGCTAATGAGCAGCTAGATTTCTGATCATCTGATCATCCACACACACACACACACACACGACATTGAATGTGTCTCTCACACACAAAAACATAATGGAAAGTGGCCTGTCTGAACCTGTCATCTTTACTACACCTAGGCAGCCTAATGAGGAATGGGAAGAATAGACAAACACTGGGGAGTACAAATTGCGACAGGAAGAGGAGACAGAGATCATCTAAAAGCAGAAGAGAAAAGGCAGTTTTAAGTGGCCTGCAGGGCGGAAGGTCACAGCTTGATGAGCTTCGAAAATATTTTCCGCTTTTTGATGGAGAAAAGGAAACAGATGAAACAAAAACTTCAGTATGTCAGTCTAACAAGACAAAGAAACTTAGAAGTATAAAGAAAACCTAAGGAAAAGCTCATCTCCGGAGTTCAACCAAATATAGCCTTTTGCTATCAAGATAGTTGGTAAATGAGCCTTAGGAAATGAGTGAAGTAGTGTAGCTGAAAATGCCCTTGATTATTTTTCTGTGTAAAATTGTCCATATAAGTTGTTCTAATGTTTTATTTATTTATTACTGAATCACTATTGCTGGCTGAACCTGCCTGCCCCCGGCTGTAATAGCACCCAACTCTTCATGCCAATAAAGCACCTATTTAATTGCCAGAGAAAGGGATCATCTAAATGGAGAACATTAATGAGAGAAGAAGGGGAAAAGGGGTACAGAGCTTGGTGACAAAGAAATGTTTCCAAGGAGATGGCAGTAACAGGAAGACAATAGTGCTTACAAGTTAGACTTGTGAGATTTGTCTCGCTGGTCTGTCTTACCCGTTTCTGCACTGGCCAGGGCTTGGTAATGGCAGAGATGTCACAAGCAGTCATCAACATTGACCTGCAGGGGGCGACAACACCAACATAAAATAGTTGGCTTCACAGAGACAGCTTTCACAGAGTTTCGTCAGTTTGTAAAAAGGAAAATCACATTCTGTATTATTTATTTTCAATCGGGACTTTTGCATCCGAAATTCCAGCTCCTTTCCTATACAGACTGAATTGTTAATGTGATTTATGCCGACGCGACAGACAGACAACTTGTCACGGCTGAACGATGGTGTATTGCATCCACTAACCTCAGCAGGTCTTTATGATAGTCGTCTTCCCAGACAAACTGGCTGTTCTTTGTCAGTTCAAAGAACTCTCCTCTCCTCCTGAAACGAGACAAACATCCAATTATCTCCCTATGTCCGTGTCCGCCTACAGTCTAAATACATGCCCACACAGGAACGTGAGAGAAGGTTGGATAAGGAGGAAATAGGGGTGTGAAAAAATGTGTTAGAGGGAGAAAAAGAGAAAATGCATCTCATGCAATTTCAGCGCATTATCACAAGATAATAAATAGGCGCCGTCTGCAGTGAACGTTCCACTGGTACATTTTCAACAGCCCATCAAAACCCAAATTGAAGTTTTAATAAACCCGGTGCATAAGAGGCGAGATGAACGGTGCCCCCCAGACAGCAGCCCAGCTGAGTGAGACTTTGGACCTACTTCATGTACAGAGCCAAGTCTGTAGCCAGAATAGCCCGCTCAATCATCTTCAGTGTGGTCTTGTACTCATCAAGTGACAGACTGCTCAGAATCTGATTCCCCGGGGGGGGGGGGGGGAGAGACAACAAGGAGGGAAATGGAAGGAGAGAGGAGGATAGTTCAAGTTTTGCATGGTTACCCTGGTAACAAAACAATCTACAACCTATAAAACAGTGAATCCGCCTAATGGATCTGTTCCCATTATCTTTCCCCTGTGTGTGTGTGTGAGCGTGTGTGTGTGTGTGTGTGTGTGTGTGTCTACACCACTACATCTCTGATGAACTGAGAAGGGTTCTCCAGCAAATGTGTGCCCATAAAGATGAAGTGGCTCCCATTTGCTGGGCTTTATAACATCGCAATAGGACTGTTATCTCTCAGGACAGACTGGCAGCTGGAGCTATAGGAGGAATCAGGAAACAACGCATGCTGACATCCACGGTTCATACAGTGGATCATGACCACTGACCAGTGGTTCCAAATGAATGAATGCAAGACTGCCGGAGTCACTGAATGAATAGGGAAATGAATTAAAGAGAGACCGTGTGTGTGTGCGTGCACGCGTGTGTGCGTGTTCTTACTGGACTGTTTAGTATCATGAGGCACTGGTCAAAGTGGTGGTGCTCCATAGTGGAATGGCAGTAGAGCTGGGCAAGGGGATGGTCACTCCTAATGGAGGAAACACACACACACACAACTAGATCAGCATTCGACACATCTCTGTTCCCTTCAAAGTCGCCATCGAGCTCAGAGCACTGGATCCCAATGCCACCCTGGGCAAATGGTCCCTGGAGGTCCTGGGTCGGCGGGCAACAACACCACATCCTCACAGACCCTAAACACTGGGGCCCCTCGGAGGGGTTTCCTCAGCCCCCTGCTCACTCACGGCTGTGCGGCACTCCGCGACACCACAACCCCAATCTTCAACTTTGCAGGCAACACAAGAAACTCATCGGGGAATAACGGCAGACAAGGAAAACCTAAATCCCTAGATCGTTTTCATGTTGCTAAAAGTTTGGTTGTTGCTGCAAATGACCTAGCGTCAACACTGAGAATTAATCTGCACCTTACTACACATTAATCCACAGAGATCCCTGCCCCCTTTAATCCACACAGAGATCCCTGCCCCCTTTAATCCACACAGAGCTCCCTGCCCCCTTTAATCCACACAGAG
>JACXGI010004392.1:35405-54314 GCA_016801175.1 Esox masquinongy | reverse complement strand
GTATGTATGTATGTATGTATGTGTGTATGTATGTGTGTATGTATGTATGTATGTATGTATGTATGTGTGTGTGTGTGTATGTATGTGTGTATGTATGTATGTGTGTGTGTACGTATGTATTGAGGATAGTATTCTGCACAATTCTCAATGCTCAGCATCACAAGACAGTCTGACATGAACATCCATCTATTCCAGATGGCCAGTCTGCTGATTTATGGCAGACTGAGGGAGATCTTATCTCTGCCCAAAATAGTACCCTATCGCCCACACAGAGCCGATAGGGATCTGGTCAAAAGTAGTGCACTACAAAGTCAATTTGGTCCGCTAACCTGGACATCCCCCTGTCCTGTTTCCTGTGTCTTTTTATAAATCTCCTTTCCAGACGGTCTTCAAAGACAAACAGAAAGGAAGTCTATTTTCTCAGGGCTTTAGGTGTACACTAACAAATCCCAATTAACACCCTATTCCAAAAAAGAATTCACTACTTTCGACCAGGACTTTGGTGGGGAATAGAATGCAGTTTGGGAGGCAGCCATAGCGCTGGTCTAACTGCGCAAACAACTTCTCTTTGACTGAGCATTTTGGAGTTGGTAACGTGAGGACCTATGGCTTGACACTTGCTGTGTCCCACTGCCGCTACCTGGTTGCAGCGCACTCTAACCATATCCACATGCCTTCTCGCTTTCAGAAAGATGTACTTCAGCGTTAATTTCCTAACCTGATCTCTGAGAAGGTTAGGGGGCAGCAGGATGCCTAGGGTTGAAGCGTTAGGCCTGTGGTGGAAGGATTGCTGTTTGAATCCCAGAGCCAACAATGGAATATTGTGATCTGCCCTTGAGCAAGGCACTTGGCTCTAATTGATCCAGGGTCACCGTCATTAATGGATCATACTGTGCTGTCACCCCACTCTCCAGTGGCCTCAGTGTGTGATGCTGACAAACCTGTTCTCTCCTCCAGATCTTCCTGGGGAATCAGAACCATGACACTCCGGAGCTGCGTACCCTGGGCCCCCTTCGGACCCGCTTCCTCAGGGTCTACCCGGAGAGAGCCACCCCCGAAGGGCTGGGACTCAGGATGGAGCTGCTGGGCTGTGAGATCCAGGGTGAGATAGCAGAGAGATCACACTGCAGACAGACAGAATCACCTGGAATCGTTTTGTAAATGTACACACACTCAGGCTTTTTCGGACAGACAGACGGCCATGCATTCGTTGTCATGCCAACAGTTTGGCCTAAATGTGGCAGCAGCCGTGTTGCCCAGGGTTGTCTTCCGGGTTACAGCCACTGACCCCGACACACTCAGCATGAGTTTTAATCCCGCCCCCTGACCTTTGACCTTCAAATCCCCTTTAATATTTCTATCACTTTTCTTTCAGTGGAATTAAAGCAAATGAGGAAATCATTTAATGATAGCAGTAGATTTAGACAAAAAAGAACACATGCAGGACAGCAATCATGCTGGCGTTGTTACACTGTTGTGATTAAAGAAGCTGTCTGACAGGGTCACAATTAAAAAAAAAACTCATCCTGTCTTCCCACAGATTAATAGAAAGTCAATTGGAATGTTTGCCTGTAATGACTTTCTCGTGATGTGTCTCACCCCAGAAGGCTAGCCGCTGTCGTGGCTTCAGCTAATGGGGATCCAAATCAACATAAAAACAGACCCAACACCTTTAACGCGCGCCTAATTACAGTGTTAACCCTTGGAAAGCAGACAGGGGAGTTTCGTTAGTTGTCAAAGACAGCATCAGTTGAGAAATACTTGATGCGTGTCACGCCTCAGGGTCAGGACGTCACCGAAGAAAAAGGCCGACACAGACCGGGGGGGGTGTTATCTGGATCCAGTGGGGTTTATCTGGTCACCCTAATAGGGAAAAAGATAAGAGTCCGTTTGAACGGGCCAGGCAGAGGTGGAGCAGAGAGAAATGAGGGAGGAGAGGAGGAGGAGGGGTGGAAGGGGGAGAGGAGGGAACGTGGCGGCTCCCTTTATCTATCTCAAATCAATACAATCTCCACATCAAAGACAGAACATGAGAACGTCTCATATATATGCACTCACTAGAACACAGACAATCTCCCTGGGACACACACGCACAAACCCCAAGCAGGAAGCGCGCGCACACACACACACACACACACACTCACTCACTCATTGGAACGCCTCACACACACACACACACACACACACACACACTCAGGAAGGCGCATCTGGAAATCCAGTATTAGCGCTGTACTCAATTTTCCTCGGTCACCTCCACCCCTTTGATTTCAACCCGTCAGTCGTGCCCCTCCCTGCTTACGTGGGACCAGGGTTTATCTGTGGCGATCTACAGGCTGCTACCAGCCTCTGTCCGCAGGCTCAGGTTTCAGGATAGTTTCCCCCAACCAGGCCGCATGTCCTGGAAGCCTGTTTCTTGTCAGTATGTCGGGCCCATTACCAATACCAGCAAACAAAACCTCCAGATCCCCTAATCCTATCACGGGAAGATTGACGTGTGGGCAGGCCGCTTTCTGAGGTGTCGTCGACCTGAACTATTGATATAATCTCCCTCACTTTCTTTCTCTCCCTCCACCCTCTTCACTCGTTCCCTCTGCCCATCCCCCCGCCCTCTTTCTATCTCGTTGTCCCCTTGTCCTTTTTCTCAGAACCCACGAATCCGCCTCCAACCACGCCTGTGGCGACCACATTCGCGGAGACGGCATTCGCGGTCACGGTGGCGGCAGCGGGGACCACGCCCACCTCGACGTCGGAGGAGTGCGATGACGAGCAGGCCAGTTGTCACAGCGGGACGGGAACAGGAACGGGAGGCGAGGACTACGACACCACAGGTGGCGCACGCGACTTCCGTTCTCTAGCCGAACTTGAATCTATTTAAATATACGTGGAGTGATTTGGGAATCATTTAGTGCTTTGCGTCGACGTCGTTAGTATTTTATCAACATTTTGTTACAGTTTTTATCCAAGCCTGATTTAAGGTTTGTCATTTTAGGGCAGAATTTGCAGACACAGATTAAGCTAATCAATGAATAAATAAAAGTCAAGCACAATGCAGTATTCTGTTGATGTTGTATCTAAATTGTTTCAGAGCAAACTAGTTCAATAACCCACCCCCCCAACCCACCCACCACCGTTGAACCTGATGTCAGCATTCCTGGCCTCTGCTTGCCTGCCAGCCTGTCTGTCTGTCTGTCTTCCTGCTTTGGTGTTCTGCCCCACACATTGACCAATGAATCCCCCTAACTGTGCCTGTCTGTGTCTAACAGGTGGTACCACAGTGGCAGATCCAACCTCTGAGGAAGAGTTGGTGCCAGGTAAGAACGCCCATAAACCATCACCTCATTTATTCCAGCTATTCATTCATCCCTTTCTCTCACTGTATCTAATTTCTCTCTCTTTGTCTGCATATGTAGATCACACAAGACTGATAATCAGGGAGTTTTGAAATGAAACACGTGTGAGGCTGCTGGATATGACAATGTAATGTGCGCCATGCAAATTTCAGAGAGGTTGCCAGATATATTTGTGCTTTGGCCAAGTGCTCTGTCGTTCATCAGCATGTTTGGCATGACAACAGCTAACAGTGGACTTGGCTGCAAGACAAACAGACCTGGCAACCATGCCTGAAAAAAAGAAGGGCCATTATAATATCTATTTTCCAGTTCTGGATTAGTCCATTTTCCATTTTCTTCAGAACATGTGGGTGCATCCAGAAAAGGCAACTTATCCCCTATATAGTGTACCTCTTTTCCCCTTTTCAGAGTACCTCACTATGAAGGGAATAGGGTACTGTTTGGGACAGAACCCGGGTTTGGCCTTGTGATGAAGAAGCGGAACAGCGGGGGGGGACGGGGGGGGGGGGATGCCTCGGGTGTCAATTAAGTGAAAGAGACATTCACATGACAACATCCAGAGGGCACAAAAGCGGTTAGTTATCCAGGAGTCGCCAACCACCATAGCCTCAGTCTGAGAAGAAAACAAACATTATTTGTATTCATAGCAGTTGCATTTATTTGGATGATGTGGTTAACCCCTGGTATGTTTGCTCGCAAACAGCGCCCTGTTTCCTCTAGAGTGTGCTACTTTTGACCAGTCAAGACTGATAGTTGTGAATTATTCAAAATAAGGAAATAGATGGTGGATTTGTGATGCAGACTTCCTGTGTAGTATTGGCATATCAGGGATGGAAAATTAGACTCTGTCTCGTAGTGTACAACAGTCTGGGTTAAGGTTTTGTTCTTCTGTTCCTTCTTTCTGGAATGTTCCTTCATTCTTTCTTCGGGGTGATACTAAACACATGTTTGGGATCTGTGAGTCTGTCTTTTGTCAAAATATGATTACTGAGTTAGTTCGAGCAGCTCCAAGCAACAAAGAAATTGTAGTTTTCTTTAAGAAAAAATGCTGTGCATGCTTCAACTGTCCAAATGTATGTGGGTGGTAGCAAAATACGTTTGTATTATTTTGAGGAACTGAGAAACAAGTTTTCTCTTCCTTAAACCTTCCTTTTTAACCTCCTTTTTTGAGTTGATACCATGGAGAATCGGGCCAAATGTAAGCCACCCCCAAGAGCTGCTTGGTTGCCCCACACAGCGACATGTGGTCTTCGTGTGGCATTGTATCAGCAGTTCTCCCACGAACCAAGAGGAAACGAGCGTGGTTTCACAAGCTTTATCTCTTTTTCAGAGTACCTGTGGTTTGCCTGTGACTTTGGCTGGGAGGACAACCCGTCGTTCTGCGGCTGGACGCTGAAGAAAGATACCGGGGCTACGTGGTTGATTCAAACCAGCAGGGCTCTCCCGGTCCGCAAATGGCCCAACCTGGACCATATAGGTGAGAGAAGCAAACAACAGAGTACTTGCATCTTACACACACGCAAACACATACACGCACACACGCTCACTCAGCAAATACCAGTGTCTGTATTTAGCCTGGCTCTTACTGCCCTCTACAGGAGGTCCAGGGAACTTCATCTACATGCAGCTGGATGCCGAGAGTGCAATGGAGGAGGAGCAGGAGGGCGGGGTGAGGGGGGTGAAGGAGAAGGTGGCCCAGCTAGCCAGCCTGCCCGTCGACGCCCCAGACGCTGCCCTGTGCGTGTCCTTCTGGTACCACATGTTCGGGGAGCACGCCGGCACTCTCCACATCAAACAGAGGAAGGAGGTCGAGGGAGAGCAGAGGGACGCCGTGCTCTGGTCTGTCAGCGGACACCAGGGCAGCCAATGGAGGGAGGGACGGGTGCTGGTGCCCCACTCCGGCACGCCCTACCAGGTAAACAGTCAGAACCGTGTTACCAGGCGATGCGTTCCACATGGCACCGGTTGCCTCGCGGCTAGTGTGCCGCTTTAGACTGGAGCCCTGTGGTCAAAGGTCATGGGTCATTTGAGCTCTGGCAAAGTGGGAATACGCCATGCGAGAGAATTTACACCCTCTGCCGTGTTGTCATTGTTCCAAGGTGGTGATCGAGGGAGTGGGAGACGAGGATGGGAGGAATACGGGACACATCGCGCTGGACCAAGTACAGATCCTGGATGGACTTGCGTCTGAGAAGTGTAAGGGTAAGTCTCTGATGAGGTCGCAAAGACTGGTGGCAAATATATAAATCCTCCCAACCTAGAAAATCTGGGGGTTGTGGAAAAACAAGCCAGCTTTGAAATCGTTTTGCTCTCTGCGTTTTTGTACTTTTTGTTCCAATATTGATCTTGCTTGCAATGCAGGTAGTCAGTCCAGTGGTTTGCTCGCAGCAACAATCTGAAAGAGAGTGTTGTTATTAGCAGTTGGTATAGACGAAGCGGCTAAAGCATGAAATTGTTTTCCTCCTGCAAATGGGGCTGCATTTTTAACGGCTGGCATTAACTTTGAGTCCATCCCTAAAAGCATGACTCTCTGGAAGGCGTATGTGTTTACACCTACAACACTGGCTGTGACGGAACTGTAAGAAGGGAGTGATGAATCTGCGCAGTGTAATTTATTCTCAGTGTTTTTATTCTCCACTAGCGATAATGCGTACAATTAGAGGAGTACTTTCTTTTAGTAGAACCCAAGGGCCAACCAAAATATTACTTCCAAATGGAAAGGTTTGGAGGCTGCCACATTGAGTGCCCGACTGCCCGGGGACCAATCAGGGTTAACTGTCTTGCTTAAGGACTGACCAAAAGATTGGATCTAGCAAACTTTTGGCTTCAAACAGTCCTAAGATGGCTGCTGATTATTCCGGATTTATTCCTTAACTTTCCGGTATTTCTCTGACTTATATGTAATTCAATCACTCCATAGCATACTTCTTTTAGAATGAAATGTGCCATTACCCGATCTTACATACCATGTGATAACAACTGTAAAATGGCAAATAAGGGAAGTATTGGTTTCTGATGTCCCAGGAATGTCCTAAACTGGTTAATCAGATCATCAATGTCCATTATGCTTCGTGTTAATAATATCTTAAATATTGTGTATTGTTCTATCCCCTCTAGATCCATCCATACCAGAGTCTTCTAGTGCCGAGCCAACCAAGATCTTGATATACCGTAAGAACAGCACTTCGATAGACATTTGAAGAAAACCTTGTGGGTGGTGATCGTTTAACTAGGCTATTTCATATTTCATGTACCCAACTGTTCTGACAGCACCTTAAAACTGTTTTTCACGTTTTTTCTATGACTGACTTAATCAATTCAGCAAGGAGGCAATCTTACCCTCAGTCATTTTTTAAGCACCAACCAACAGAAAATGTTCAGCTCTGACATCACTCTAAAGCCTGTAATGACACTGCCAACCACCGGATGGAGCCAAAGCTTTGCTCATTTGGCATAGAATCTTGTATTATAGATGTTGACATGTGGTGTTTTTTGCTTTCTGACTCATATAACCGCGGTAAATAATATTACCCTCATATAACCCTCATTCTATTTCAGCAGTTGACTCATACCACCCTGATCCAGTGGGGAACAGTGAACTGGGAAGCCCAGGCAACATGCTGAAAACCCTGGACCCTATTCTGATCACCATCATTGCTATGAGCGCCCTGGGAGTCTTCCTCGGTGCCATCTGTGGGGTCGTCCTCTACTGCGCCTGCTCACACGGCCACATGTCCGACAGCAGGAACTTGTCAGCCCTGGAGAACTATAACTTTGAGCTGGTGGACGGCGTCAAGCTAAAAAAGGACAGCAAGCTGAACACACAGAACAGCTACTCAGAGGCTTGAGCTAAAGGCACGGGCTTCCTCTGAGGGAAAGGAACATGCGCAGCCAAGTAGCTGGAAGAACTGGCCCACCGGACGGAGGCCCGTGTCCCAAATGGCACCCTTATTCCCATATAGTGCACTGCATAGGGGATCGGGTGCCCTGTGGGGCGGTATGTGGGGGGATAGGACGCTATTTGGGACATAGGCTACCGTAGAAGCGGCGGGATGCTGTGATTGAACCATGCTATTCTCAGGAGCTGCAGTGAAAGGAACCTACCCATAGGGGGCACTGTGTATAAAGAAAACTTGTACAGCAAAATTTTTTTTTTTGGTATGTTTTGCAAAGTGCCGTTTATCGGTAATCAGATGCTGGTGTTGAGACCAATTGAGATGAAAGTATTTCTTCTGGAAGAATCTGATTTGTCATTTTCCTTCTGTGGTCAATTTTATTTTCTTCACGGAAAGTGCATAGAAAATGTTGATTCATAATCCTGTCATGTGGCTTTTCTGTGTAATGTTACTTTCTGTATGTCTGCGTTGATTTGTGCATTTTAATGCGCCGGCGAGTGTGTGTGCGTGTGTGTGTGTGTGTGTGTGTGTGTGTGTGTGTGAGTGGGCATCTGAAAGGGTATTTGCCTGCGTTTGTGTGTGTATGCATCCAGAGAAGGGTGCTTGTCCTGGCCCTAGACTAAGCGTCTAGTTCCAAAAGTGCCTTTTTGAAAGTTTCTGTTGCCTTTTCACCACTGATTCTGTTCTAATCATAGCAGTATGTATGCATCGACGGCTAGGGTCTGATTTAATTCTGGTCATAAAAGTACATAGGCATCAGCTGGTAGAGTCTGATTCTGTTCTGTTGATAGCAGTATGGAGGCATCGGCTGATAGAGTCTAATCTGTTCTGATCATAGAGTTGGATTGGCAGGATTCCTGGCCGTCCCATTCATAGCACATGATGCATCCAACTCATTGTATATAGGTTTTAATATATTTGAGGGCCCTTTTATATATATATATATATATATATATATATATATATATATATAAATATAAATATAACGAAAAGACAAAATGCTGCAGTATCCTTTCTTTGTGCTTCATGTATCTAAGGTGACGTTGTCTGGCCGTTATCATGCGCTGTATGTAATGGGTAATTTTGTACGTATACGTTGGTGCTTTCACAATGCTGCCTGGAAAAGGAGGGTTATTATGGTCAATGGTTAGGGTCTTTTGAGAGATGTCCAGAATCGGCCATGATCATCTGCATCGGGTCTTATTAAAGCAGGCAACGATTTGGCCTAACAAGCAGATAGTCAAAAACCTACTGGCTGCATCTGAAAATGGCACCCTATTCACTACAGAGTGCCCTTCTTTTGACCAGAGTCCTATGAGCCCTGATCAGAAGTAGTGTACTATACAGCTATATGGAAAATGGTGGCAATAGACTTGGGGATCTGAAGCAAATTTACGGGAAGGAAATGATGACACCTGGAACATTATGGGCCAGTTTATCAGGCACAGATTATCAGTGATAGAGGTTGTTACTCCTGGACTAGGCCTACTCTGTGTCCGGGAAATCTCTAAATCTCTAAATGTCATTGGAGGAATGATGAAGCAAACAAATTAAAGGGACTCTTCTGTCATGCTGTTCCCAAGTATTGTATCCTAGCTTCTTATTTGGTGTCTTATTCGACTGTCTTGATTGCTAACATGAAGAGTTCTGTCAAAACGAACCACTGCAAAAAAACGTCAAAGATGTGGATCTAAGGTTTTAATCCATGGATGCGATGTTACTATAGTGTTTATTCCTACAGCCTGGGTCTATTGAAGCTTCTATGATTGCTTCCTTCGTGTGTTTTGTTTTCTGGGTAGCTAGTTAGATGTTTCATGGTTCTGCTTTGAGTTGTTCAGTGTGCCGGCGCTGAATTAAAAGGATCTGAGTTGGAAGTAATCATTCCGTGATTCCTCAATTCTCTCATTAGAAAACGTTTGGTGTGGTCTTCTTCTATAGGAAAGGATGCTGCAGCACTCAATGTGAAGAACATTTGTTGCACTGAAATATTTAAAAGATCTTTGTGTTGTTTATGATATTGATTTGTGAAAAAAAAGAAAACAAGTGAAGGTTAAGACAGTGTTACAGATAACTCTTTTATATGGTTTCAGATAATGTGATATAATTCTGAAATGTATAATTATCGAGATGTTTTTCAATATTGAGAAAGCTATACACGTCTCTTTACTTACGTAGTGTTTCATTTATTTGGTATGTTAAATCACCATGTGTTTTTGTACCGTCACAAATGTCTGTGCCATTTTTTTTCTACAAAATGTTTTATTTTCAATACTGCTTCTGTAATTTGCCGTCCCAGATAAAAAAAATGTAAGTAATCTGTTGAGGCCTTAATGACTGAAGTAATGTTTCTATATTTGGACTCCGTCCTAAATGTACCTATTCCATATGGTGCGCTGTTTTAGAGCAGAGTCCATAGGGCACTGTTTCCAATCCTGGTCCTGAGGACCCCAATGGGTGCATGTTTTTGCCCTCACACTCACACATTTGATTCAAATGTTGCCCTCCCACTTACACACTTGATTGATGTTATCAACCTATCATCAAGTCTTTAATATGAATCAGGTGTGTGAATGCTAGGGCAAAAATAAAAAAAAACATGCACCCCTTGGGGTCCCCAAGACCAGGATTGGGAAACTCTGCCATAGGGCTCTGGTTAAAAGTAATGCATTATATAAAGGAATAGAGTGCCATTTGATTCCCTGGTCAGCTCCGAGACCCATCTGTCTATGTTGTTTCTGACTATGATCAATGACTACTACATTCCAAAGAATTGGATCAAATAAATGTTTGAATAAGATTCATTCTATGAATTTGTTTCAGGTCAGAGATGATGATTACATGTTTAAAATGTAGGTCTACCATAGGTCTACCCTGTTAATGTGGGCTGTGTCATATCCATGTCGAACACCTGAGGGCAGTATTGCCTAAAATATTTTGTATAATGACATCAACAAGGGCACTTGTGTGACCAAAACCAAATCAAATTATCACTTGTAAGATTTATCCAAAAATATGTAAAATTTAAGAACAACAAAGACAATATTGTTTACAAATGTATGTTTTTTCCAGCAATTTCAATGGCAACAAATTAAGTTTCTAACACATTCAGTTGATTGGGATATACATGATTAAATGCAGTAGGCTACATTACTAGTTGGGATTAAGGAAAATATAGAGAAATTGCATATTGTGATATTGCCTTTAAGAAATATTGTATAGTATAGCTTATTGCAGCCCTATTTTTGCGGAACTTCCAGTGGTTTTCCCCCACAACTTGTTTTGAATAGGGAAAAAAAATGTCAGCACATTTCCCTCCCTGACTCATTTCTCATGGCTCTCATCACTGCTGCAGACACAATATGTTTGGAACATCTGATCACAGTTTCAAATCGCAATACACATAGAAATGGGAAAATAGCAATACATACATTTTTTTAACTGTTATCCAAATTTCTCTCTAATTCCATAATATTCAAGTAAATCTCTGTAGGCCGTGCTTCACTGCCGCAGACATGGGACAGTCCTTGATCACTGCACTCTGGACTGTCGATGTCGAGATATGTGTCTTCCGAAGCACTTTCTATGCTGTTCTGGTTCTTATTAAGCTACTCGCTACCACCAGAAATTTAATATCCCTCATGGACCGGATTAAACGCACTCTCTGGACTTCTATCTCACCAGATAGCAAGGAGGCAAGTCAACCATAATCGATTACTAAACCCACAAACCTGGATGGTGCTGGCCAATTACTCCGCCCTCCAAAGGCCCCCAGGGCCAATCTGCAAGCAGGATTCAAACCCTGGTCTTGCAATGACACAGCTAATTATATTGTATCTTGAGATTCCTGGCAACACTAAGCCCTAATTACCAACAGTAGTCAAATGTTGTAAACTACAGTTATTACTGGTACTCATACCACTGTAAAGAAGAAGTGATTTGGGTGAGGTTTCCTGAGAAATCCACCATTCAGCCTAAATTTAACCATTACCACCAGGGCCGTTGCCAGGAATCCTGGGTCCCCTGAAAAGATACATGCCTGGGCCCCCTCCACAGGTGATACTGACATTATAACGTTCAGTGGGCCCCACCAAGCCAGGGCCCTGTGAATCATACACACTTTTCTCTGTGTCGGCTACAGCCCTGATTAACACAATTGTCAGGATGAATACTTTAATAAAATAATTATACAGACATTATTACCCAGCAAGGAACTTGAGGTAACGGTATTAATACTTCAAAATAAAGGCTTTATTGCGACATTATTACAAAGCGCAACGTAACGCTGAGGTCATAAACATGAAGAATGTTCTTGAACAACATTTTTACTTCCCGCTTGATTGGCCTACTGAAATGTAGCATACTTTGTGCTTTTCCATTTTCATGGAAACCAAGGGTGTGCCGTACTCTTTGTGACCTCAACTTCCTCTAGTTCAGAGAACATATATTCTAAACATAGTTCATCACTGAACCTTCTCAGTATTTCAAGAGTTTTATGAAACTTGACATGTAATTGCTGACTTATTACCAAGTTATAAGAGAATATAATACAGACATAAAAACATATAAATGTGAATAGACCGTTGTGACGCCCTCCTGCGGCTTGGATCCGCAACCACACTCCACTGCTCATGAACGCAACCCACATTCCACTACTCATGAACGCACCCCAGTCATCAGATCCCAATCACCCTCATTCTGATCACCTGTGTCCCCACCTGTGTCTGGTTTATGTCCCTATTTAGTTCTGTTCAGTTCTCCCCAGCCTTTGTGAGGTATTGTTTGTCTTCTGCCATTCATACTGAGCCTTTGGTTTTCGCTTCTGCCTAGTGCATTTATCGTATTGATTCCCAGTGTTTGACCTTAGCCTGATATTCTCCTCGACTCCATCCTTAGCCGTGTGATTTTGTATAGTTCGCCTCTCGTGGTTTTGACCCTTGCCTGTCCGACTGTGCCTTTGCCTTATCTCGTCTGGAGTTCACTTCTCCTAAATCCATTTACGCTTCACTTCTGGAACCAGCCCATCCCCACCTTGACCCATTCGTTACAACCGTATTCCAGAGCATTTTTACAATGGTCTGTTTTAGTCAGATGTTACTTTTTTTCTCTCCAATTTCTCCTAATTAACCTTTGGCTAAAATTGGAGTATTAGACAAGACATGATGTGCATATGAACAAACAGAAATTAAATATTTTCGCTGGGCTGTTACTGTAACATGTTTAGTTAAGTTGTACATACAAGTGCCAGATGTCAGCGATCTGGCTATTTTAAGTTACAAAATTATGAATAAAGGATTTGTCACTTGGGTTGTGATTTATTATTTGGGTGCACAAAAACATTATCCATCATGATCAATCAAATTTACTAGAATATAAAGCGCAATTAATTCTGTGTTACTGTAACATCTGTCATTTACACCATCATACTTAAACCTTTATAATTGTTATAAATTTGTAATTAAATTATATTTATTTCATTTCAATTTATGTCTCAAATATAAGCACTTGTTGAGAAAAAAAAGACAAATTGCTAATTAAAAGTAACAGATAGATTTTTGTTTTTGATTACTGGATCATTAGAGAGCTTACTATTGCTTCCTTATCATGAGAGTATTATTTAACCACATGGTGGTGCAAGTATGCACAAGATCAACTGTTCCATTATAGTTGATGACACAATGGCTAAGCTTGCACATCGTTATTGAGTTTGTCTACTATTTACCAGACTTTCCAAGCTTTTAAACAAAGTCTAGCAGAGGAATATGAACTTACAAATGAATTATGAACTCATAATCATTCATTATTGAAGAATATAACTAGTACATGAGGTAATTTTTGGACCCAATCAGAAGCCAAAATACAAGCAACTTTTTGACAACATTTGTAAACAAAGTAAATGCAAAGAAACACTGTCAAAGGACACTTACACCCGCGTGACCTGGTGATAACTCCTACTGACCCCTACCGCATGACCTGGTGAGGACTCCTACTGACCCCTACCACATGACCTGGTGATATCTCCTAGTGACCCCTACTGTGTGACCTGGTGGTTCCTGGCTTAACAGGATGTCTCCTACTGACCCCTACTATGTGAGCTGGTGATGACTCCTACTGACCCCTACCGTGTGACCTGGTATTGACTCCTACTGACCCCTACTGAGTGACCTGGTGGTTTCTGGCTTGACAGGATGTCTCCTACTGACTCCTACCACGTGACCTGGTGATAACTCCTACTGACCCTACCGTGTGACCTGGTATTGACTCCTACTGACCCCTACTGAGTGACCTGGTGGTTCCTGGGCCTACAGGATGTCTCCTACTGACCCCTACCACGTGACCTGGTGTTAGGTCTTTGGGGATCGCAGCAGCAATGTTGTCATGTCCTGGGCTCTGTCCCCACTATAATTTATTGAGCCGTAGTCCATGTTTTGATATCAAAACATATCTTGTTCTTGACAGAGTAGGGCTATCAGTGTTTTTAATTATATACTTAAGCAATAAGGGGTTGTGGTACATGGTCTCAATATACTAAGGCTAATATGTAAATATCTATAGCCATTAGCTGTCGTGTAGTGGGCAATTTCCACAAACCCAAGTGATGCCTTATGGTAATTATCAAACAATTATCAACACTAACAGTAAAAAAGTATTTATTTTGTATTTGTGCAATATGGTGTCATATATCACCCAGTCAGCACTCAGGGTTTAACACACCAGGGTTATATCAGCATACTAGTCAAAAGAAATGTATTAAAAAATGTAGAAAGCTTCCTCAGCCCACTCAAAAAACAAACAATGCTCTGCAAAGTAAACAAGAGGGTCACTGATGCTTCCTGATTTTCCCTAATTACATCAAATCACCCAACAGCATTTCACTAAATTAGTGTCTCTAAGGATTTAACTTTTCATTTGCAATGACCAAAATGAAGTTTGTGCAGTTTAACCACATGCACACTAAATCCATTCCAAAAATAGTGTTTGAGAGGGCTATCTTTTACACTGAACTCACACGCTGAGCCAACACTGAGTCCCACTGTTGAACAGATATTTAGGTGAGTGTTGACTCTTCACTTGAGTAATAGCAGTTATCATCAGTAGGTAGGCCCGGAAAGCTTCCCAGACATGCTGATAATGTGTCATATTGAACTATCCCTATCTGGGCAAATACAACTTATAGGAATGATTTATCTTGGAACACCTGAACTTCTTTTGAAGTAAACAAAGTACACTTCAGTTTCCCATATAATTAAGTTCAGAGAAACCAGCACATATTTACAGTATCTGTGTGTGCGTGTTTGCGTATGTTTGTGTATGACGCCAGTTCCTAACATGTAAGTTTGAGTCAGTGGGCCTAACGTTAGAATAGTCCACTTTACAAGACGGCTTATCTGCCTATGTGAATGTGATTCATTGCCCTCCAAGTAGGCTACACTAGGCATTTCCTGTGTGGGCGGTTCCAGATAAGGAGATACAATTCGTCGCCGACTTTGTTGAAGGAAAAAAGATTTCGCCCTAGACTGAGGACATGATAACGTGTTCAGACGAGCTGGACTCTCTGCCTTTCGTTAATATTTTATATCCCGCTTTTTCCTCGACTTTTTTTTGTATTTTATACGGGGTTTTAACTTAAACGGGTAACCTACAGAACTCGTACTGTATACTTTGGAGCTAATTTCTTTCATGGAAAAAAAGTAGTTTACGGACCTCTCCGTTAGTCATACCCCCCCCCCCGAAAAAGCGCAAGGGAGACTTTGTTACGGCAAATGCAGCTTTCAAATTAAATACCAACATATTACAAAACACGAGTCAAGGTAAGATTCTGTTCGTTATGTGCTTTGGTAACTTTTGAGAATCCATATCTGGTAGGGTTATTGTGACTAGGCTATGTCAGGCCAGCGTACTGAAATGTTTAAGGGATTCGACAAAGGGGATGAGCAGGAGAACTTGGGTGGGGATAGTGGCGGACAGACTGGGCGAAACCGATTGACTGTGAATTCACTAGTATCAATAATGCTACATTTACTTGTAATTTTTTTCTGTACCGACGTACTTTCCGTTGCCCATTCGGGGATTCATTTCAAGTAAAATTTATACGGATTTAGTTAGTAGACATGTCTGTCGTCCGCTGTCTGGAGAACAGCAGAGCAGGCCTTCCTTCGCACCATGTTGGACGTTTTAAAGGCTGAAAGTGGTTACTTCACTAACGTACGCCCTAAAACTTGATGTTTTTTTGAAGAGGATGTTTGTGTCAAAAGTTATTAAAGCCCATATGGTAACATGGTTGCCTCCATTACCCAAAGAGGATTGGTTGAAATGTACTGGCTGTTGGCAATTGGCTGCTTTGAGTTGCCGCAGGTAACCTAAAATATACCTCGTCTACGTAGATTTATGCTGTCTTTGTTGGACAGAATGCTCGAACAGGAGTTTCTTTCAATAAACTAGGAAACAGCTTTTCTTGGGAGTGTCTCAGTAGTGTTTTAATTAATAGGGTGTACGTCTTCAAATTGTAGTTCCGTTTTCACCGGCGAAGACCAAAAAACAGTCTTCTGACATCCATTATACGCTTTCTCTCTGACGTAATCAGTGGCATCAACTTGCGATTGTCTGTTTAAACTGTGGTTGACCATTCAACAATGAACATATCAAATCCTGAAGCGGTAGACTTAGGCTATGCGTGGTTAACCACCAGGCCATTTTGAAACGCGTCTTCTGGAGTTGAGTTCACTGAGGATTTGTGAGGCTGACAAGATGGATCATGCCGGTGTGTTATCCTTTCCCGTAAGAACAGTGTAGCCCCAGGGTGCGTTTTTCTCCGACCTAATGCAAGTTAGGCAGGGCGCATAAGGACTTGTTGAGCTGCGGGATAAGAAAACAGTGCCAACATTTCAGAATGTAATGTGCTGTCCGAGACACCCTTGCCAAGTTCTTGTTTTACATTAGCATTTTAGGGATTTGAGGTCTGATATTATAACACCTAACACATTTAATGAAATTATTAACATTATTGTCTTAAGGGCAGGACTTAGCAAGTGAACCCCCTTGCATTTGATGTTCCACACTTTTGTCTCTCAATCATTGTGGAGACCTGAGAACTAACCCAGAACCAACAATCCATGTTACCTAAACCCAAACCTTAAATTCAATAATATATATACACTGTACTCCTAGCATAAATTCAAGCATGAATGACCGGAAGACATCTGCACTAAGGACTGGATTAAGCTGAGTCTAGGACTGAAAAAACAAGCTCAACAGAGTTTTCTATTGAACTTAATTTTTGTGTACTTTAGGGCTAAATGGTTTAAGGTAATGTTTATAAAATCTAGAAAAGTGAGTGCATGTGATATTCCTGATTTAAACTTTCTCGCCGGTCCATCTACCAGTTTGCTTTGACCTTAAGTCTCACTCCAGTAACTTGCGGTACTATCCTTCCCACCCTAAATCAACCTAGACTAGCTAATACTATGCCAGTCTTGTTCAGTAAAAGAGGTGGAAACAAGTCATGTCAATGTTTAAATTGTTTTAAAATCAGTCTTGTACACCTCAGAGGCAGGATTCCTGTGTCCACAAGTACAAATTTAAAAAAAAGTCGGGACAGTTCCTCAAATGTACACACAGATGTGGATCTCTTTCTTATACACATAAACAGCGGTGATTACATGTGTTCAGTGACTTCAGAGGCTTGATAATAGTCCGCAGGCCACAGAGCACAAGTTTGAGGGCTGATCTAATGAGTTACTTTGCTTTCCTTGGTTACATTGTTGTGACTTTACAGCAACAATGTTTGCTTCCAAATGGCAAACCCTTTATGGTTCGCGATTTCATAAGTACCCATGACCAGGAGGATGATGATTATATCAAACATTTTGAACCAACCAAAAATTATCACTTATCACTGCCATTTTGCAGATTTCATTCATTACGATAATTAGTTTATGCTAGAGAAATTAGGAAAGTTGTTCAAAAATAAATACGGCAGCTTATATTTTCATGATTTGTTAAAGGGACTTTTAACTGCTGCTATTTTTTACCTATATATTTATTAATAGGGTATTAACATATATGTGCCATCAAAACTGTGAATTTCGGCAAGTATGAGCGTTTCTGCATTTTACCGTCAGGGATGTGCAATCATCATTTACTGGTGTTGAGCAAACCACGATATCCAGAATTCGATTTTCAGTCATCAGAGGCAGTCATTGTTTCACAATCTCAAAAAGCTACTTAGCAAGCTCTTGAATCTGTGAAAACTAGTACTGCCCCCAATTTGAGAAGTCTTTCTTTGAAGGGTTGAACATGGCTCTTGCCAGGCTGTAGTTGGATTCTCCCTTTAACATGCTAAAATTCTTGGACCATAGCTTGTGTTAACATCAGGCAGCCTGTAGTTGGGGTGTGAGGGGGGGGGGTCTTGTCCATCTGTAGGGAAAGGTGTGATACAGCAAGTGTCCCTGTAAAGTTCCCAGCAGGGCCTCAGTGAGCACCCATCATACACAGCTATCACAGAGTAGAAGACGCCTTTACTTGCCAAGTACGTTCACACATACCCTGAAATTTGACGCAGTGTATTGCTGCTGATAGCGGTAGTCAACATATAGAGACAGAACACACAATGTAAGTCCACATACATTTATGTACAAAACACTAACTTGTTAGCGTGTGGGGTGAATGAATGAGTGCATCCTATACATTTACAGTGATATACAGTTTGTGCAGATTTGCAGTTCCATCTAGATAGTATATACGTCTACCTAGATGTAGGGGGGTGGACAGAGCTTCTGGGAGTGGAATCTGTCTTTGGGGAAACAACTATAAACATCTCAGTGGCACTGAAACAATTCTATTATCGCCAGCAACAGCACTTGATGGCACCATGTTAGTTACCATGTAAACAACGTGGTTAGTGAGATCATATGCCTTCCAGGTCGTGGGTCTGGCGATACGATGCCTGGCGTGTTGCAGCTCGTTGCCAGTGTGAATTGTATTTTATTTTATTGTATTTTAATTGTATTTTATTTTATTTACTTGTTCTGTTAATGTTATTTCAATTCAATCGCTTTCAAGACAGTTGTAGTCAAAGTAGGGTCTTCAGTGGAATGCATTATCTCATTCTCTAGGTACGTTCTGTTTTAATCTTCCCCCACCTCCATGGAGGAGAATTACAGTTAGCGTTTGACATATAACAGGAGCTGTATAAAAGGCCTCTTGGAGTAGGAGTAATGATATAAGATCCGATGACCCTCGTAGATAACCATGAATGAGGTCCTGGGCCCGCTCTATCGCTCTCAGAACTGCTGCTCTTGTGTGACGCCACGGCTCCTATCCACTTAGTGAGGGAGCTGTCATCCACGCCATTTGGAAGCCTGTTGGCGAGCAGCTCCGGTGATGCTTCTTTTGAAAACGCTATGTAAAACCAAATCCAATTGAGCAGGAATGCCTCTGTTTGGGCTGTGTTTCCTCACTGTTCCCTGGCTTTCACCGTTACCACCCAATGCTCTTCCTGATCCATCCACATAGTGCTTTTAAGAGAGATCGGCATACACAGCAGTGGATAAAGGGAATGGAATCAGTTCCTTAACTGCTACCAGGAAAACTAATGGATAGCAAAATGGCTGTGACCTAGGCCTGCAGATGGGTGGGTGGGGGGGGGGGGGGGGGGGGGGGGGGGG
>JACXGI010004392.1:0-35305 GCA_016801175.1 Esox masquinongy | reverse complement strand
GACCCTCTACCCGATTCATGTCGGCCCATGGTGGTCTATGGACCATCGTGGGTTTTACATGGTTAACCAGCTTTTCTTTCTTGAAGAGAGAGAGCACAGTGGCAGAGGTGAGTGAGAACACGAAGGTGCGGTCGACGCGCCTCTACATCTGTTACGCTCAGCCACTTAAGCCCACACAGGATGCAGCTCGGTGCACAGCAGGTTTTGCTACAGCTCGGCGCAGGGGTGAACAGTGCACACAAACACAACCAACCGACAGCTATGTGTATAGGTTTAAGGTCTCTTACCTCAGCCCACCCCCAACGGGGTTGTTAATTATTACTTAGGACTTCAATATGCTGCCTTATCTTCCGCTGCCCTTTGCGCAAACAGCCGTCCTAGGGTTGGCTTTTGCTTCATGAGGTGTCGTGTATGCATTGCCTTTGACTTCCATTGTGAAAATGTTTCACTGCACTTTTATTTCTTTAAAGAGTGTACAACCTAACTTCTAAGCTTATGCTAGATGACTTGAATTGAAGAAATGTACGTTTTTTTTTAACATTTACATGTGTAGGTCAAACATTATAAGACGGCAGATGGAGCTTGTTCATTTCAGTACGCTGGACAAGCAGAGTTGTTGACACATTCAGTACAATGGAGGTGCCTTTAGTGGGACTGAACCCACCGTGGTTCTGCCAGGACCCCCCTCCCCCAGGACTGTTTTGGGGGGGGGGTGAGCCTTTCTATAACTTTCAAACATTTGTTCCACGCAGATCTGCCAAACTTGCTTTCAAGAATGTCACTGGGTGGGCGGAGCCTGTAGGCTTGGCTTATAGGCACACAAGGAACGCATTCTCCTCACAGGGTTACTAGAATGGTCTGAAATGGAATGTCTGGTGAACTGACATAACAGAGTGCATGCTTCTGCCCCCGAGGTATGCTTCTTTACAGCCAGGCTGTAGATACCCCCCCCGCAGTCTTCAACCCGACCCATAACTTCCTATAACTGGTGATGCTGAGGCTAAGCAGCAGACCATAAGTTCCTTAAAGTTACCTCAAGTGTTCTCAGGGTGGATTTTAGACCTAAAGAAAACAATTTGTCCAGTCAGTAGAAAACTTGGGTCATATGATATATAGAGCATTTTGTCAGGAAGGCCTAACAATTTATTGATCTTCTGCATCTCTGTTGTTTGCTGCATACTTTAATTTGGGATTGTTTCCGTTGAAGTGAAAGGTGTTGCACTTACCAGCCATCAGCTAATAGAACATCTCTTACCTGTAAGCCCATTACACATTTTCAAAATGCTACTTCAACTGCATGTTTTGACTTGAGCCCAACCCATCGGTTTCTAGGATTAGTCTGTAAACGGTTAAATTCTTTGTGTTGCAAAAATTGTCCTTGATGTTCTTGATGACCTTGCTAAGATGAAACAAATGTCTGTTGGTTTGACATTTGGCAGGAGCCAGTGGTTTTTGTAGCCAGGCTAGGTTTGCCTTGCATGTATGTCTTACCTACTTTCTTTTAATGCACTGCATGTAAGTCTGTGGCCTGAATTTCAAAATCTTTACCTGCTTTTCTTCAGTAAACCTTATGTTTTGCAATCACTAAAGGACTTATCGGCCAACTGTAACTGTTGGATTGCTTTCACTCTCTCCCCGCTGTTGAACCTGACCATACAAAGCCACGAGTTCCCACTCTTATTTTTTTCTCCCTTACGTAAATATTATACTCTTGAAACAGGCCATGACAGACTGATCAGTTCACAACTCCAACGTAACAAAACCGTCACAAATTCCCAGAAATCCTTTTGTCCTTTGGTTTGTTCAGGTTCCTGTTAGTAAAAGTAGTAACATGGAAGATTGAAGCTCATCTTAGTTGCATTTTTTTGTGTTAGTAGAAGCAGTAATAATGAATTTTCCAGCTGATCTCAGCTGCCATTTTTATAATAGTAGAATTCATTTTGAAGCTAATCTTAGTTGTCAGGGTTATGGCAGTATCCCCCCTGACCCCCATTGTAAATTGAAGAGACAAGCTGTTCTTTCATCCCTGAACTGATGTAGCTAAAGGTTTTCCATGACTGATATGGAAAATGTATATTCCCTAATCTCTCCCTCTGCCATGGTTTCCAATGCTAAAGGAAGGGCCTTTCCTGAATGCAGACTGTAGCTTGCCAACCAAATGGCACCCTTTTTCCTTTAAGGTGCACTACTTTTCAGACAGCACCCTATTCAGGACTAGTGTGCTAGACAAGGAATAGGGTGCCATTTGGAACGAGGTGCACACCTCAATAGCAAACATTGTTTCTAAGTGCAATGTTGGAAATCCTTACTGTAAATGTACCTGTGTCTACTTTGATGTAGCTTAAGTGTGAGGTGGCTTTAGGCCAAGCTACAAACCCAAATCCACATGAAGGTTGTTTAAACGATGCCCATAAACTGTATCACAGAATGGTATCTAATGGTTAATTGGGTTTCACAGTTCCGCACGCCCGTTTTACCATGGAATTTCATCTGGATCAGCTGACGCACTATGAGGCTATGCGGTCAGGGGAAATTGGCCATAGCTAAGCCCAAGAACAAAAAGTGTTTTGAAAAATAACTCTGTTATACCGATAACTCATTGTTAGCTGAAAATCTGGTGAATTACACTGCATATGGATGATTTATCACCAAAAACACCAAATTGGACAAAAACAAATCACTTGTGGGCCGATCCCGGCAGGTGCCGATTCTTGCTGTCCGACAGTGACGGGGTCTGTGGGGCCCAATCAGTTATCAGTCGCAGAGGTTAAAGTCAGTGGTTTGGTTCGTCAAGACCTGTTCCACCAGAGATATCCCCTCTCTCCAACGGTCGGTCTGAGCCACACAGGGAGTTGACCTAGACTGCAACATGGCTGTGTCTCAAAAGGAGCTCTGTGCACTACTTTTGACATTGACCCTGGTCAGAAGTAGCACTGGGAATAGGGTGAAATGTGGACCGCTGTTTAAAGTAACAACCCGGTGTTTCCTAATGTTTATGAAATATGACCTGAAGTACTTGACGTATGAGTAATGTAGTTTCAGCTCGATTTTATATAGTTTTTTATTAAAAGGAGTCCTGTGTGTAGGAGTGATGTGGGCGTACCCCAACAACTGAATGGTGTGGGTGGTGGCTTAGGGTGGTATAGAGGTCTAAACTGTTGACTGGTATACACTGCGGCATGGTTTAAATGGAGCCTACTGAATTTAAGTAGATCGCTGATTGGCCAGCTAATCCTTCCTTTTGATTGCTGATTGGTCAGTTCAAACAAGGATGGCATAATCCTCCTTAGCATTTTTCAAAGTGTTTAAGATAGAACTGAGGTGTTATTTTTGTTTTATGTCCATTTTCTGCATTGGCCACATGTATAAGCAAAGTTTACAAAAATGTTTGGGTGTGCTGATATAATATTAACGTTTAAAATGACATTTTCACTGTGTGTTTAAAGGGAAATATAGACTTGTTACATTTGGTTCTATAATTTAGGTCAGTGCTATCTGGGATTCTATGTCCCAATGATGCGCATGCATTGGATTTTGCCCAATCACAATTCAGCAGCTGTCTTGAGCGCCAACTTTATATTTTTCAGTACGTGATGTGAAGACAACAAGTTATTGACCTCTCTGCAATGTGTGTTTGATAGCTATGCTACCATTTGCTAACAGTATACCTTTTCATTAGGCATAGGTTAAAAGAGATTATTGCCAACTACAAACATTTGAAGGCATACAGTTGGCACTAATTATGCTATTACATTGAATAATTATCACTTTCAATGTAAAACTAAATGTCATCTAAGCTATCTGAGGCGGGGAAGGGTAGACTGTTATAAACATTCAAATTAGCCGTCAAACTCCATAAAGCCCACAAACCATTTGCTGAATTCTGATCTGGCGATGTCAACGCTTGGAATATCAGAGCAGTCACATTTTTCCAGCCCCATCCCTTATCAACAGATGTGGGAACAGCACTTTAAATGTTTCAACTGCTAAATCCCTTTTTATAAATCTGTAAGATGTCCTAAATTTGGTGCTGGGATGATCCACAAATTGTTTGGAGATCTCCAGGTTGTTAGATGGACTGGCATTTCAGCTTTTGAACTGGGTTGTATTCATAAACACCAAACTGTAGCAAAACATTTTGCCACAGAAAGCATTTTGCAACAAAAACATTTGTTCAAGTTCAGGTAGGCCCTCCCTGTTTTGGTCTGGGTTTTACCTCTCTGTCAAGCAAATACGATTATCCCCCACTTGTTTCTCCGTTCGCCTGGGATACAGGTGAAGTCTAGAGGGCAAGTACCTGTCTTTCAACATTTATTCTTGTTGGATGTGACTGCTAAAATCAGTGGCCAAATTATGAGGATTATAGTGTCTACTCTCTGGTTTCTGGTGAAGCTCTCTGGGCTCTCTTCAAATTTGAGATGACCTGGCTAGCCCGCTGACAGGATGTGGTTATTTTTCTATAGGCTAATCTGTTCAGGCAGCGCTTAACTTACCCCACTAAGGCAGTCAGCATGTACGCGTTTGTGTACAACAATTAGACCATAAACAACGTATACATGTTACAGTTTTGATATTCAGAAGACCACAAATAGGCACTTAGCCTACAGGACATTTAAAGATACAGCTCATGGTTCTTTTAATGCTAACAATGAATACCAGTGTTTATTTGTTAGATGTTTGTGAACTGTTGGGACAAACACACCCCACTATTAGTTTATAGGTAGGAACGACACCTTTCCAAACCCTCTGTCCGGATGAGAAGTGTTAAATACCCAATAAGGCCGTTTGTGCTGCTGGACTGTCATCCAACCAGGCGTGGTTGGCAACACTGTCTCCATTATGCCGTGTGTCTTTTCCCTCGCTGAAAGAGTGATGAGAGGGAAAGAGGCTGACCTCATCGTTTCAGTGGGAGGACTTCGCAGGTTGTCAGAGGAAATGTGTCACTGGGGGGAGCCTTGGGGGAAGGCATGCAGTTGCCTGACCAAATATGGGATTGGCCAACTCACACCTCTCCATTCGCTGCTCTTTGTTTGGAAGCAGGGTTCTTGTTAAGGAATGCTTCCCAAATGGAAACCTTTTCCCTACCTCGTACACTACATTTGACCGGGACATGTCATGCCAAATGTAATATGGGGACTTTGTAGGGGATATTGTTTGCCGATTTGTGACAAAGCTGTCTGGTCTGCGTAGTATTAGCCCAATAGGAATGTTGGCCACAGCCTAGTCAGTGTTCTAGATGGTTGTTCCCCTACTGTCTATTCCGTGCCAGTTGTGGTAATAGAATAGAGTCCCAACTCCAAATCTGCATGCAACTCAGATCTGCAACACGGAGCTGTTTGGCACACCAGTACACACACTCATTCACGCACACCCAACGTGAATACATGTCGTCTCACTCGCACATCCACACCCAACGTGAATACACGTCGTCTCACTCGCACATCCACACGCAACGTGAATACACGTCGTCTCACTCGTACATCCACACCCAACGCGCACGCACATCTACATGCACTAATCTAGCCCACGTTTCCCCTCATATACAGTGAACAGTCGCTGAATCCTGCCCACTTCCCATTGTTATTTACAGGACATCCTGTGACATGGTTACTGAACTGGCATATAAACAGTGAGCAGACTCGTTTGGACCACAGATTGGCGATGTTTAATAGGACTTTGTCCTTTTACGCCAGATGGTGTGATTAGGCTGCGTGAACATTGTTTGACTCGTGTAGCCGAGCCCACTGAAAGCCTTTTTATGACCTCTGGGATGAGGAGCTCCTTATGTGAAGATGACTCCTTGAGATAGTGATCTGATTCACATAATAGATGGCCTCCAGCGTGCCAATGATGAATGTCTTTTCCTTCTGCAGGAAACTATACTTTCTCAATGCTACCTCTGGTCAACCACCGAGTTCACACAGCCAGTTATGTTCTATGCCCTGTTGTGTGATAAACAAGTGTAAACATGTAATAAGTGCGAAAAGTGACTAGGGACTGAGACATCATCTGTAGTTGTCTTCTGTCTGTGACCTTCATAAACTGAAAATACTTCACGCCCAGTTGTTTGAACTTAATCACTGTTTTTGTCTCATTCTCAGATGGAGCAAAGGCTACTTGCTATAACCATATTGTTAGGGGTCCTATATTTCTGCCATGCCCAGCAAGGTAAGGATATTTGATTGACACTCAAAACCTTTTTTGGTTACGCATATAAAAAAGTGTCCGCTTGTTTAGTGTATTTAATATTCCGAATTGTATTATGGATCAAGAGAAGACTGATAGGCTGCCTGGCTCTCATTTGAATAATGGCCTGGAAGAAATTCACTGAGCCAGCGTAAGAGGCAGTGTTGACATTACAACCACCATACCCATTTCCTGTGTAATGCCTACTTTTTACCAGAGTAGATTAATGTATGGCACTCTATAGGGAATACGGCGGCGCTGGCAAATACAGCTTTTTATGTGCTGCCTCTTTGCAACAGTGTTGTCTGTTAACTCGATGTACTCCTCTTTTCAGAGGGCAGCGATTGCATAAAGGCCAATGCACAGTCATGTGGTGAATGCATCCAGGTGGCGGAGAAATGTGGATGGTGTACTGATCCGGTAGGTACCTCCCTAACTCTTGAAGTTTTGGGGGGGGGAGTGTTGGCTGGTGACTCAGTTTATAGTAATGCAGATGTTTTTGAGTCAGACGGAAAGGAGAAAGGAACTCACCCAGACACTTCCTGTCAGAAGTAGCGTCTGCATTTTGCCTGGAGTAGTGTTCTGCATTTTGCTGTATTCCCTTTTTAGGAACGGATTTCCTGCAACATGTTCTCAAGATAACATTTTAATGTTTGAGAAATCAAACAATTTCATGCAGATAATATTGGCCTGGATGTTTGCAACATGATTGTAATGAAATTACACTACTGAATTGCAGTACATATAGGAATTGTGAGAATCACAAGCATAGGTGATTTGCTTCAGGGTCTGGTAATCATGTGCATTCAATCTAAAGTTTATTGACAATTACTAGTAATCCGTTTGTCCTATTACCCTTTTGCCTACCGAGAATTGGCTACACGTGTTCAGACTGCTCGTATGAGCAGGATAAATAAGCCACACCACTCTTTGAAATCCACACCCTTAGGGTGAGTTCTGACAGGCCTACTTTTATCTCACCAGTTTTCATGAAATTCAAATGTCTTTGCTTTTTATAACAAGCTTGTACTTGTATATTACATTGTTATTTGTGCATCAGGACAGTGGGGAACAAAAGCTAAGGAGATGTGTGGCAGTATGTGTATGGCAGGTAGGTTAGTGGACAAAAGCATTGGACCAGTGCAACTGAAAGGTTGCTGGGTAGAAACCCTGAGTCGACAAGGTATGCAGTTCTTAACTGAGCTGTAAGCAAGGCTCTTAACCCTAATTGCACTGGATGAGAGCATCTACCATATGTTGAAGAGGTTAACGTCAATATGTTTCTGATGTCCACGTGATCTACTACTTGTATGATGGTGGGAATTGAAATACACCTGGAACCTGAGGCCCGTTGGTTTTGTTGTCCACGCAGGACTTCCTGAAGCAGGGAGAGTCCAAGTCAGCCCGCTGTGATGAGTTGGAGGCCCTCATCAAGAAGGGCTGCTCCAAGATCGAGAACCCTCGGGGCAGCACCAAGGTCACCAAGGACGACCCTGTCACCAACCGCAAGAAGGACCCGGTTGGCAAGCAGATCACTCAGATCCAGCCCCAGAAACTCGAACTCAACCTCCGATCGGGTAAACGCCGTATTCCTAACCTGTTTGGATGTTTGACCCTCATAGTGTTAATGTATGGTTATTTATGCCCTGCGGCATTCCACCACGAGTGCCGCAGGGCCCACCTTTGGGCCAATCAGCAACCCGTATTCAAATTAGACTAGATTGATGTAAAGCCAACAAGGCTTACTATACTTGCATACCCACTTCAGGAAGTGCAGTCATGGCCAGGTTGAGGAAGTGAGCCTGGGCCACTGTGAGGAAGCACCAAAGTAGACACTGCGACGTATGTGACCTCTGAAGAGAACGGGTCAGAATGTGTTGAAGTTTTAGGTACTGATACACTTAATGATTGAAACAACATTTGTCCATAGATCCAGTATAAGGTTTGAGTGGATAACTTATTTGAGCAGAGCATGGAGAGTTTTGCACAATTAAAAATGTCAAAAGCCAGTACAGGTCCCTAAGGCAGATTTGTACCATGTAAGCCGGGGGACAAGTTAGCATTTTCAACCTGTCATTTTGTAAATGCCGTCTACATGGGCAGCCATCGTTCCCCCAAGTTGAGTCAAAATTAGGCCAGTGGTGTCTGAGAAGCGACTGACATACCTAGGCACCGCCAGGCAAAGAAGGCTGCATAATCCAGTCCCCAGTTTCATTTTAGTGGGACAATAACAAGGACAACACATGGACATGCTGTCAGGTAGAATAACTTTGCTGTTTGTGTTCAGTAGTTTGAATCTGTTGAATTTTAACAATGCAGGTGAGCCCCAGACCTTTAACTTGAAGTTCAAGCGGGCAGAAGACTACCCCATTGACCTCTACTACTTGATGGATCTATCGTTCTCCATGAGAGATGATTTGGAGAACGTCAAGAACCTGGGGACTGACCTGACCCGCGAGATGCAGGGGATCACCTCAGACTTCAGGATTGGTAAGAAGCCTACATAGAGATCCGTTTAAAGTACCAGAGGGGTACTAACTTCAATCCAAGTAAAGTTCCAGCATTTTGTACCTGTACATGTCCTGATTGTGGAGCAGTGGCGGGAACAGATCGCTGTCTTCCGCAACCACCGCTCTTTCTTCAGTTGTTAGATCATGGCTCTCCAACTCCTGTCCTTCCAGAAACTGCCCACATCTGCCTCCTCCTCCACCCTTTCTAAACCCTCTGTTTCGCTGAACAGGTTTCGGCTCGTTTGTGGAGAAGACTGTAATGCCCTACATCAGCACCACCCCGGCCAGGCTGATCAACCCCTGCACAAGTAACGAGAACTGCACCAGCCCCTTCAGCTATAAGAACGTCCTGAAGCTGACGAAGGATGGGCAACAATTCAACAGCCTGGTCAGCAAGCAGCAGATCTCTGGAAACCTGGACTCTCCCGAGGGAGGCTTCGACGCCATCATGCAGGTGGCTGTCTGTGGGGTGAGTGATCTGACCCGAGGCGTGGCTGGATGATCTCACTACAAGGCATCTGTTGTCAAAAGTGCGGATGTAAGATCTTTTATCCTGATTAATAAGATTACAAGGACAGCTTCTAGTCAAAGATGCTTTATTGTAAATGTATGAATCTAACAGTCACTTATCCAGAGTGACTCGGATACTGAATGCCTGCTTTTTAGTACTGCGCCACCATGTTAATCCAAACCACAACCTGGTTTCTAAATGTACTATGCAGAACATACCTGGAAATTAAATCTTTTTTCAGATATTCTTATTAAAGATGCACAAAATAACAAGTATGGGCATTTTTCCTCAGAAAAAATTACCACACTTATTTGTTGTAAGGAAGAAACCTTGTTTCTGTTATTTTGTGTCTTTTTTAACGTGATTTTTAACGAGATTTAAATTTATTCTGTGTAGCTCAGTAGAAAGACTGCACTAAGTAGCAGAGGGGTTGTCAGATCTTAGCAAATATGGGTCAATTTTCTCCCTGCCTTCTTTCTAAATGGAATGTTTGCCAATTTGTTGAGCCATAAGTCAAAATATGGGTTCTTTCTTTTTCCAGAATGTCAGGATTTTGATTTTCTTTTTCCCTGCAGAATCTCTTATGTGCTGGAATGAGACAGTAAGAAAATAGTTGTTGGGAATTGGATAAGATCAGGGTCAGTCAGGACCCCCAGGACACTTCAGAGCAACAAAAAGATTACAGATCAATAGTTACTGAGGTTAGGGCACTGGGCAAATCTACAAAGCAGAGTGATGTCTGTGGTCTGATGTGTGTTAATGTAGAGGAGAGCTATCTTGACCCATTTTATTAGTTTGATCTTTGAATAATGTAATTAATATGAAATCTAAGTCAGAAAAATAATGGTTTACGTTGGGTATAATACCAGTCAAAGTATTTTATTTATCAAATGCACCGAATAACATAGTGCCATTCTGAACAATGAAATTCTTATGACATGGCACACGACATCCACGCAGTAAGCATTAATATATAAAGCAAAAATAAAAAATGTATACATAACAATAGAGACTAGAAGCAATTCCAGAGAATCCAGAATCCAGGCAAAAGCATTCCTCTAAATCATTTTAAATTAATTGATAAAGCTGGAGAATCATTTTCTCTGATTGGTTGTTTGTTCCTGTCCCACCCCTGGCAGGAGCACATCGGCTGGAGGAATGTCACTCGTCTGCTGGTGTTCTCCACTGACGCCGGCTTCCACTTTGCTGGAGACGGCAAGCTAGGTGGCATCGTTCTACCCAATGACGGAAAGTGTCACCTGGAGAACAACATGTACACAATGAGCCATTACTATGTACGGGTTTGTCTATAATATCTACTGTCCAGCCATTTTGTATTGCATTGTAATAGTGTTTTGCCTTTTTATAATGCTCACAAAATGAATTTCCCACTTATCTGCATCTTTGGGTTTGAATCCACTTCTTGGATTAACCCAGGGGTCCCTCGGGAAGCGATGCTTTCAGTATGTCTTGAGTTGTTGCACTTTAGCAACTCTGTCGCGGCCTGTGCGTCTGTGAGCTCAGTCACAGTAGATGCCCAGGGAGTGGAAGTCTCTAAATTGTGGGAAAAAACTGGGTAACTATAAAAAAATGAATGAATTTCATGTATACAAAGTTCTATATCCTAGAATCTAACCTAGCAAGCGTTCAAAGTAGACATTTTGTGGGAGGTTCTCTTTCAAACTGTTCAACCGATTCAGTAAATGTAGAAGAGTTATGATGAAATGTTTCATTGTTAACGTCCAAAAGATGAAATGGATTCCCATGCGTCTTTTCCAATTCCCCTTAAAACTGTAACTTACATGTACCATTAAGTAGTTATGGTGTAATGCAATACTTTGTGGCTGGCTTGAGTCTCTGCAGAATGGTGAGAAGAATGTTCTGAATTCTTGCATTTTTTTGTTTTTCACCTGACAGGACTATCCTTCCATTGCCCATTTGGTCCAGAAACTGAGCGACAACAACATTCAGACAATTTTTGCAGTTACTCAGGAATTCCAGTCCGTTTACCAGGAGCTGAAGAACCTCATCCCCAAATCTGCAGTCGGAACCCTATCTTCAAACTCCAGCAATGTCATCAAGCTCATTATCGATTCTTACAATGTGAGTTCAACCATCTCGCTTATATTCTCTTTCACTGGGAATGGTTGTTTGATGTAAAGCCTAATCATTAAAGCGCAAAAATGAAATACCAAGAACGCATTCCAAATATCACCCCATTCTCTATATAGCGCACTCATTTTGACTAGATGCCCTTTTTGTCACTGCTATACTACATAGTCATGTTTTATTGACATTCTCGTTCCTATTGTTATATTGGCAGTCCCTGTCATCTGAAGTCATTCTGGAGAACACCAAGCTGCCCGAAGGCGTGTCCATATCGTACAAGGCTAACTGCAAGAACGGTGTGGTTGGAACAGGAGAGAATGACAGGAAATGCTTCAACATCTCCATTGGAGATGAGGTCAGTTCACAGCGATGGAGCTCATTTGTGTGTCTGTGGCGCTGTAATGTCCATGCATGGGCGCTTCCACAGAGACCTTTTTAAAACGGTCCTCTACGGCATAAGGCTGATCCCTCCCGATGACCTGATGGAGGTTGTCATTACGGGACCAACTGGGTCACCAGGAGGGTTCATCCAGTGAAGTTAGAAATCCCTTCTGTTTGAGAGTATTAAAATGGCGATGGCCTTCAATGGCGGTTTACATGCTAGTTTGAGCATGCACTACTTTTCTGTGGTGGTCCATCCACAACATTTTTGTTGTTTTTATAAAAATTAAATAAAAATATCATTCAGACGTTGTTTCATCATTGTTGATTGTCAACATTTCAGTTCAGAAGCATTACTAAAGACCAAGTCTTACTAAAGACCAAGTCTCCAAGGGTTTGCTAATACCTTTTATCACACTGTTTAGGTTTCCTTTGACATTGCCATTGAGTCAAAGAAGTGTCCATCCGATCGCAAGCCACAGACCATTAAGATCAAGCCGCTGGGTTTTGCAGAGGAAGTGGAGATCATCCTCAAATTCATCTGCGAATGTGAATGCTCCAACACCGGAATAGCTGCTAGCGAGATTTGCCACAATGGCAACGGTACCTTTGAGTGTGGAGCCTGCAGGTTGGTACGACCTAAAACACTGGAGTTCTGCTCTGCAGTTGTAAATTGATTGTAGAAATGTCGATCTGAAAGTAGATTAAAATTGTCCACAACATTACATTTACTAGAAACCAAGCAGACCGAACATGTCCGATAACAAACCCTTGATTGTCTGTTTGAGAAACGACAGGACGTGCAGCAGCCTAGTGACTGCAGTCTTGCTTCCTCTCAGGTGCAACGAGGGCCGCATCGGCAGGCTGTGCGAGTGCAGCACCGACGAGGTGCGGACAGACGACCTGGACGCCAATTGTCGGAAGGACAACGGCACAGACATATGCAGCAACTATGGGGACTGTGTGTGTGGAACTTGCGAGTGTAAGAAGAGGGACAACCCCGAGGAACGCTACAGCGGGAAGTTCTGCGAGTGCGACAACTTCAATTGCGACCGCTCCAACAACAAACTCTGCGGAGGTAGGACACAGCGGCTGGAACCTTCCGCTCGACAATACGGAATTTCTCATCGGCTTACCATATTTATTCAGCACTGTCGTGTCCGTTACATAACCGCACTTATGCCGTGCTGAGTAATTTTACCTATCGAATAAACTACTGAATAGGGTTTCAATGGTGGGGCGAGTGTTTCTATTGGGCCGATTCTCAGTCCTCAATCAAATTCTCCACCCGCCTGGTTCACCTAGCCTTGCAAAACAAACTCGCCCCACAACTTTACAACACATTCTTTCAAAATCAGTTTTAGATTTGGTTCTCCCTCAAAATGGACGGTGCGGCAATGACTGAACCCCTCATCCCCGCTTCCCCTCCCCAGGGCACGGGCGCTGTGAGTGCCGGGTATGCGTCTGCGACCCCCTCTACTCGGGCAGCGCTTGCGACTGTTCCCTGGACAACTCCACCTGCATGGCGGCCAACCAGCAGATATGTAACGGCCGGGGGACCTGCGAGTGTGGCGTCTGCAAGTGCACCAGCCCCAAGTTCCAGGGCTCCACCTGTGAGATCTGCCCCACGTGCCCCGGGGTTTGCTCCGAGCACAAGTGAGTCTCCAATTAGATTGTGGACTGTAGACAACGTAATATCACTTAAACCCCGGTCACAGTCTGAGCCGACGGGTTTCCTCCCTAGGATCCGACCCTACTTGGGAGCTTTTCCACCGCCTGTGTGATTTAGTTTCTTGTCGTAACTTGTATTTTGAGGTTTTAGACCGCGTGTCTGTGTAAGCAGTCTGTGACTGCTAATGTTAAAGGGCTTAATGAAATATATTTGATAGAGCTGTAGGTGTTTGGAACCTGAGAGGGGAACAAAACGTGTTGAAGATGATAAATGTCTTGTGTAGTTCAGGCGGTGAAGCATGGCTCTTGCGACACCAGGGCTCTGGATAGGAGCATCCACTCAACACAACATAATAATTTAAACGTGTATTTTTGTAGTTTAACAGACAATAATGAACGTGTGTGCGTCTTTTAATTTGCCCGCATGCCGAAATGCGTGGCTGTAGTCTGACCGCCATGTGTCGTCCTCTTTCAACAGGGATTGCGTTCAGTGCCGGGCCTTCCAAACAGGAGAGAAGAAAGATTCATGCGACGCCCAATGTGGAGACCTTCACATAATCATAGTGCCGGAGCGGGAAAATCTGCCCCAGCCGGGCGGACAGACCTACTCTTTCACCCACTGCAAGGAGAGAGACGCCAATGACTGCTGGTTCTACTACACCTACGGCGTCCGGAATGACAGCAAGAAGGAGGTCTACGTGGTCAAGATGCTGGGTGAGTGGACAGCTGGGCCTTCTGCATCTCGCTGGGGCAATGAACATCTTTGATCATTCGATTTAAGAATATCCCTTGATGACGGCTTTGTGGCTGTGTAAAATTTCTCCTTGCATCACAAAAAGATGCAGTGCACTACAAAGAGATGCAGTGCACTATGAGGGGTCAATAGGACTCATTTGCGTCACATGTCAGTGTTGGCCTAGTGCACATCCTTTGTACAAACACTGAATGTAGATATTGTCAATGACTCGTGTGTTTGTGTTACTTGGCTTTGCTCCAGAGTGCCCATCCGGCCCGGACATCATCCCCATCGTGGCTGGCGTGGTGGCCGGCATCGTGCTGATTGGCCTGGCCCTGCTGCTCATCTGGAAGCTGCTCATGATCATCCACGACCGCAGGGAGTTTGCCAAGTTCGAGAAGGAGAAGATGAACGCAAAGTGGGACACGGTAAGAAGGGCTACCCGGGTAACACCTCGATCAGGTCATCAGACGTTTTTGAGATTCGTTTTGATCTGACATATGGGGTGGTAACAGTCAAAGACAGAGCGCAGATCTATAATCACGTTTTGTAGATTGCGATGAATATGATTATATAGACTAAATCTGATATGATTTATAAATGTGGCAACTGACTCTTGACATGTTGATAAGTTCTAAATGACCAGATATGAGAGAAGTGTTTCGCTGTAGCTTACACTTTCTGATTCAAGAGTATCCAGTATTTTTTTTATCCAATAGGCCGCCTTACTCAAGAGATGCCCTTGAATGCCAGAGGTAGATCTGTACAAAAATTGTTATATTGGTGCCTTGGTCATCCATTTGGCTCATTTCTGTTCTATGACAACAACAGGTGCACAGAAACCTCACCAGTAACCTGGCATTCATATAGACGTCATTCACTGGGGACGTGTCTCAATAAGGCTAAGGCACTGAGGTTTTAAACTGAGAGGTGCAGCATCAAGTTTTTAGGGTTCAAGTAAAGAACGAAGTGAAAAAGGTGTCGTTATTTGTTCAGTTTTGGTCAATCTGAAGGCAAAATTGGAAATTAGAGAATGCCAATCTTCACTTTTACAATCTTTGGCTAGGGTAGCAGTGCTGCCCCGATCTGGCCACTCATCAGTATTACATTCCCATAATAGGCAATGAATCTGAGGGCTAGGGTGTATTGGGTTACTAACTGAACAAAGCTCAATTCAGCTGCTCAGTGTGCTCTCTCAAAGTCATAGCAACGGTGTCCCATGTTTACAGTGGAATGACAGTACTCGTTGGGACGAGCGATTGCACAGCACAGAGAGAATCTAGCCTATAGCAGCCACCATATTCTGTAGAGATTGGACTGGGACTATAAAGGTTATTGAAACCCATTTGGGATGCAAGCAGTCTTGAGCATTGGTTGTGTATGTTTGTATTCTGAAAAATGGATAGTCTGTAGTTGGTTAGCCTTTCTGTTTCCCCTCAGTCCCCCCCTCCAAACAACATTCCTCCATCTTTTTATGTTTTACTGTTTACCTTCTTTTCATGCTCTCTCCTGTCCTTCTTTTCTAAAACTCCCTGTTTGTCTTGTCGACCATAGCAAGACAACCCTATATACAAGAGCCCTATTAACAAGTTCCAGAATCCAAGCTATGGGCGAAAAGGCGTGGTCCTATAAGTCCCAAGTTTGTATTTCCAATCTCTCTGTCGCTCTTCCCTTTTTCCTGCACTACTATCTTTACCTTTTGAGTGTTTTTGTGCTTGGGTTTTGCATCCTTTCAGCCCCAGTTTTACATATATTTTCTTACTATAGAAAGTAAGTTGTTTGACTTTTTCAAAGTGAAATCTGTAAGAGAACTATTTTCATGTTTCAGTTTCTCAGTTTCTGTACTGCCTGAGGGAAACCGAAGAACACATCTGTCCAAGAAATTAATCACTATGAAAGAAACAGGAGATTTTTTTTATGCAGCAGCGGTGTTCTGTAACTTTAAGGCAGCCCCACCAGCATCTATCAAATGAACACTGCCTTATTTGAAACTGTATACTATTAAGTGTCAGAAAGTATGCAGACCCTTCACTTTCTCCACATTTTGTTTTACAGACTTAATTTATAATTGATTGTATTTATTTATTTTTTGCCATCAATCTACACGCAATACCCTAGTGACAAAACAAGTGTGTTTTTAGAAATGTGTAATGTATTGAAATTAAAAATCTGATCTCATGTACCTTAGCCATGACACTTGAGCTCAGATGCATCCTGTGTCCTTCGACATCATCCCTGATGTCTCTAGAATTTCAATAGATCATCAGTGGAAAATTGAACTGATATGACATAGTTTGGAAAGGCACACCTGTCTGTACTCCAACAAATTCACCATACACCTCAAAGAGAAAGAAGGTTAGGAAAAAAATCGTTAGAGCATTGGAAGTTCCTAGGAGCACAGTGGGCTCCATTTATGTGAAATGGAAGAAGTCTGGAGTCAGGACTCTATAAAGAGCTGGCCATACTGCCTAAGTAAGTAACCAGGCAAGAAGGTCCTTGGTTAGGGAGGATGACAAAGAACCCAATAGCCATTCTAACAGTTTCAGAGTTTCTCTGCAGAGACGGGAGTACCTGCTGGAAGGATAACCATCTTTGCAGCAATACTTTAATCAGGCAATTACGGTAGTGACTAGACTAAAGCTGCTGCTGAGTAAAAGGCATATTACATGCAGTCTGAAGGACTGGGAGCATAAGGAAATAGATTCTCTGGTCTGATGAGACCAAAATTGAACTTGAATTGAATGCCAAGCGCTATATTTGGCGAAAACAAGGTATCACTCATCACCTGGCTAATACCATTTCTACGATGAAGGAAAGTGGTGGGAGTCCCGTCTCAGTGGTAAGTGAACAGAGCAAAATGCAGAGGTCCTTGAAGAAAACCTGATCCAAACCATACCATAACAAACCATATTCTTTCAGCACAACAATGACCCAAAGCACACAGCCAAGACGATACTGGGGAGCTTCAGGACGTCTTTAATGCCCTTGAGTGGCCCAGCCAAAGCCTGGACTTATTTGTGGGGACATCAGAAGAAGATTGCAGTTCACTCCACAACTAATCTGACAACTTGATAGGATCTACAGGGAAGAATGGGATTAACTGTCCAAATCCAGTTGTACAATGCTGCTAAAGGCATACCCAAAAAGAATCAAAGCTGTGATCGCTGCCAAGAGAGCTTCTACAAAGTACTGAATACTTGTATACATCAGAGATTTCAGTTTTTTTTTATTTTCAATAAATTGGAACAAATGTCTAAACATGTTTTTGCTTTTTCATTATGGGGTATTGTGTGTAGATTGGGAGTTTTTTTTTAATTCAATTATAAATTGTTACACAACAAAATATGGAGAAAGTGAAGGGTCTGAATACTGTTCAGGTCCATAGGCACCATATTATAATGTTTACCAAGTATTTTACTGCATGTTGTGAGGTTGGCTATTAACACACTTAGCAGGCAGGCGGCTGCTTTCGCAAAGTCCCTTCCAAACAATGAAGACTTACTGCTCTGGATCCAAATTAATTTTAACCAAATAATGTGCTTTGTGAAATGCTGTGAAATGGCTTTAACCCAACGATTCTCTTTTGAGTTGCAGTGCATACTCTAAATGGCACCCTATTCCATCTGGTCCATGGTCCAAAGTAGTGCACTATCAAGTGGATAGGGTGTCATTTAGGAAGAAAATGTAATATCCATAGTGAACCTTTTTGTTTCTCCCTCTCCTTTTGCAGGGTGAGAATCCCATCTACAAGAGTGCTGTGACAACGGTGGTCAATCCAAAATACGAAGGCAAATGATGGCGCCGCCTCTTTGTCATTAGAACACTGTATGCAAAACGATATGGGAGGTAGGGGTGTTTTTTTTAATGTCCACTCTGTTTTTGTAGTCACCAAATGATAGCAGTTTTGCCACTATTTCAATGTTTTACCAACTTTTTGTTTTCTATGCATTGTTTGAGTTGAAAATTGTACAGTATGTATAAACTTGGGTTTTTACTCTTTTTGTGATCTTGAAAGAATGTTTTAAAACTGATTTGTATTTCTGCCACAGGGCTGGCATGGTCTTTAAAGGTGTGGTTATGCCTTTAACTGTGGAGCCATTATTTCTGTTTTGAGGATGACATTAGATGTCAATGCGGGACGATATGTAGCGATAACAGTTTATTAGGACAGCAATAACTTGTCATGTGTACAGCTTTTACGGCAATGGATTTTGCATTAAGTCATATTTTAGTCACAGAAAATGGTCTGAAAGCAATGGTATGTGTTTCATCAATGTATTAATCCGAACAATCAATTGAATATTGTTTTCTTTTTTGGATATTTGTCATATTTCTGAATCTTTCTAAATGCAGTGACCTTAATGTACAGTAGTAATATGGGCTCCAGGTTTTAATTGTTTTGTTTTGAAGAACTCAGGTCCCTATTCAACTCCTTATTAATAGCAATGCCAAATATTACATCACTCACTGCCTTATTTGTAATAAAAATACCTTTTGGTTTTAAGTGTCTTTACAAAAATTCTGAATGGGGTTCAGAATATTTTTCTCCTGTTTACTTGTAATTATTTTTTAAGATGGTTTGATCAAATGATTCTTCCATTGAATAATGATTGCATTTCAATTATAAGGATCAGTGTTAAGGGAATGATGTTAGATCTTATAATTTCAACCATCCCACAAATAGCACACTCTTTGTTTAAGTGCCTTTTTATTTCATTGTCACGTTCACATTTTGCAATACTTTATTTCAAAAATTATTTATTAAAGTTTCAAAACAAATTACCTGAACATTGTGTTGGTTATTGTTTCATGTATTCTTTCTTGTTCCTACTCTTAAAAAAAACTCCCAGTCAAATGTAGCCACTGTTACAATTTCATGGAATTTTTGGCTCACTCTGAACCAACCTTTCAACTTGCTGATTAGGTCAATGCTACTCACATGTTTTCTGCTGTTAGATCTACCAATTACTGGATTTTCTGAGGATATGGACCTGAACTTTAAGGGTGGAATGTAACAGCAGTAAGAGCATCTGATCTGTAAACTAAATGGTGCTGGATTGAAAAATTTGTTCTGACCCTGAACTGTGCAATTAACCCTAATTTCTACCAGGTTGTTGCTGTAAATGAGCATATGTTGTTAGTCAACTTACCTGGAAAAACAAGGGTAAAAAGAAATGAAACCTACAGATGCTGTTTAATTTATTGGGATTTATGCACATGTTAACACCTGAAACCGATGACAGTATTCCCTGCACATGCACTACTTTTCTCTATAGGAATACAAAGCCGTGTACATGGTGCCATTTGAGATGCCTCCATAGTTATGCTATACAATAGAGCACATGTAAAAATCTACTGCGTATTTGGGATGGCAGGGTAGCTTTGCGTCAAGAGTGTTGGGCCAGCAAACAAACAGTTGCTGGTTCTTATCTGACAAGGTGAAAAACCCTGTTGTTCTGTCCCTAAGCCAGACTGTTAACCCTAATTGCTCCAAGGTTATTTCCAAAGGCATAGGAACTTAGGGCACGTGCCCCCCATGTTAGAAGCAGGTAGACTGGTCCTTCAAACAACAAGAACACTGCGAAAAAATACAAAATGTGGCCCCGTCAGTATCAAACTCACTGCTAAGCCTCCTGGTTGTTTCAGTAAATAAGTAGTAAATTAATGGTAAAACCGAAATTAAATCCCAAACATTGCACCTGCAGCCTTGCTGATGCCACACTGCCTGATGAGTGTTTGCAGGCATGCATACTGGAGTCTTGTGACAGCAGCACTGGGGGAAGGGAAAGACATTCCACACAGGACACAGCTGACAGTGGGGCTGAACATTATATCCGGAGTTGTAGGTACAGAGTTCTATTAAAACAACATTCAGAGAATGCTGAATATTGAAATTAGTCTTCTCTTAAAAGTGTTAGGAAAATGGCTTCCTTGCAGAATAGGTTTGACCTCAGAGTCCTGCTGGGTAATCAAACAAAACCAACATTTGCTCAAAAGTTTCACCGCAGAATCTAATTATAATCTGAAATATATTCCCTGATAATACAGTAGTTATATCTTAAGAGGTAAAATGTCGTCTCTGCCCATCACAGCCTGTTTCAGGAAGACAACATCCAAAGAGACCATATGAAACTTCGCAGTGCTAAAACTAAAAAAGATCACTATTCTAGCTATGGATTTGTTATTCCTATGCGTTTGTTTAGCGGACCATTCCCAGAATACTGTGTACAACAGATGGAACTTTCTCCCTTTCGAGCGTGAGCTCATCAACCCAGGGTTCTCTACAGGTGATTGGTGCCAGCCGCCGACCGACCAATCAGAATACATCGTCTATTGCAAAGTTGTTAACCCCCAACAATACAGTTCTCGATTCTCTCCTCCTAGTTTTGCTACATAATCTTCTTGAAAATAACGTTTTGCCAACATTACTCAATCGGAATAACGGATTAGTTCGACGAAGAGAAAGGCCTCCCGAAACGACGAAGAAGATCGTTTTCACCCATAATAATGTCTCAAGAGTATTTTACTGCATGGCGTTCGTTTTGAAAACGACGTTTCACTTATGACTGTCCTTTTGAGAAACAGCCGTGGTCATCATCGTTATCACATCCTGGGGTCATTTTAATGGTAGGTTTTTTCAGATATATTCGTATAACTTAATCAGGACAACTGTCGTGTGGAAATCGGCTTGTTTGCAAGATGGCTAGCTCGCTACCACAGTTCAATCGAATGGCTTGTTAACTTCGCTAACCACGTCAATTGCAAGCTTGGAAACGATATTGTTTAGTCGCGAGAACGTTCGGTAAATTAATATGGCCAGAATTGTGATTATCTAGCCAAATTGTATGTTTGTTTGTTTTATGATTTTCGGCGTTGTTGCAACTTGTTTTTATAGGTTCTGACGTGTGGGTAGGGTTAAGAAAGTCAGAAAAATAATACGGTACTGTAATTAATTATACCGACAGTCGTGACCTCAACGACAACGTGTCATTCTCAGATCTGCTATGAAAACTGTGCCGTTATCTGCATTCGCTAATCAATTTATACCACTTATTTGCAGTGATAACGTATCTTACAATATTTGATGAGTAAAGACTGTAAAGCAAACTACCAGTGCAGTAGTCTAAAAAAGAACTACTGTATTTAGCTATTCATCTTCGCCTGGCTGCCCAAACTCCATACTCCGGCCAAACGCTGCGCCCACGGACTTTAGTTTTCATTACCCAAGCAGTCTGTACAAAGATCGTTTAGTATAGTATGAAGGCTGTGTCTTCTCCCATAGAAAGTCCAAGTTAATGTACAGTAGCGATTTCATTGCGACGTTGTTAAGTTCAGCACATGCGCAAAAATACGTAATTGAGTCTTACCGGTTTTGTCACTCCGAACTGCGCATTTGTAGACGATCAAATTAAAATCCCTTCAATATAAAATTTATTGGTGACCAAAGGAAAACGTCGTTGTATTATTTATTTGTAGCGGTTCCCGTGCGTCTGGCAAGGTTGCACCTCTGCATTCAAAAAACGGGTCTGGATCTGTTTAAGTCCATGAGGAGTCCCATAGAACAATTTGATGTTACTGCTGGTTCAGGAGAGTTTAATATTCCAAAATAAATGTTTCTACTCCTTATGACACTGCAAGCTTGACAGGGAAGTATGCGCCGGCAAACGCGCTTTGAGACCCGACCTACCACAGTGAGCTGCTCGTAGAGCTGAGACAAGGCAGCTCTATTCGACATCCCACCTTGGCACCTCAGACGTTGTTGAGCTAACTTGCACCAGCCTCTGCGGAACCTCGGGACGTTCGGTATGCCGCGACTAGGATTCAAGCTCTGGCCTCAATGACACGCTGTACTGTCTGAGGCACAACTAGTTAACCCTACCTCTAAACATTATGCTGTTTCGTTCATAATAAGTTCCAGTTTGGTTAGATTTTGAAGAAGCATTTCGTTCAGTTTTGCTTTTTAGGTCATGATTAAAGGGGCACTGTGTTGAATCCTGCCTCTAACGTTTACAATACTGGATTTTAAGGGATGACACGACTTGTCTTCTCCACCTACCTTTCTTTTACGGAACGAGACCGGAATAGAATTAGCTAGTCCATATAGAAAATTAGCATGCTTAAGGGGGGCAGGGGGCTACTTCGACTGTCAATTGAGTATGAGAAGACCATATGTGCATGCAAATTGATAGAGGGACCTGCGACGAACTTTCTTGAGTGGGGAATAGCTCTGGCAATTTTGTAGAAATACAATACTTAACATGAACTTACAACATTACCTGCAGATTTATTCTGGTCATTAATACAAGTACTACATTAAAAATCTTACAAATGGCCTCTTCAATACTATGACATTAATGAAAGCAGATTCCAAATTGTCAGACCTCTAATGTGCATTAATTTCCATATTTTGTTTGACCTTTATTTTGCCAGGTTAGTATGACTAAAACAGTCATTTTCATCAGTTAAAGATGACTACCTTGCTTTTGGACAGAAGGACAGATTGAACAAAAAAATAGGTTTCTGGCTCCGGGATTTGTTCTAGCAACCTTTTGGTCCCTGACAGATACATACCACTAGATGATATGGTTGCCCTCTTTTCAGTTGGATGTGCTGTCTCAGGAACAATAACAGGTCTCTGTTTTCTTTCCAAATCAGATCCCAATAATGCTGTCCTTAGTAATGGATGGCACTGAGTGGAATATGGAACTCTTAGACACTGGCTAGACTCAACTATAGGTAAGACCAAAAAATGTTCTTTAGTAAAATACCACACTATTTTCTGATTGACAGTGGCAATGATCTAGTGGGCTGCTCCCTGTTTATGGGCATGCTATGATTATCAAGTAATGCCCCTTTTTCTCATGTTGTTTCTGCTTTTATGGTGGATGCCTAGAGGATACCCTCTAGTGGTCGCATTTGGGAACACAGTTGATAACTAGCATTGTAGCCAACCCTTTTCCTGTAATCTTTCTCCTTACCTGGCTGCCACATTAGTTCTTCTAACCTGCATATTTTGTCTGATATAGTAATGCAAATATTTGTGAACACTTTTTTTTATTTTTAGCTATGGCAATTGGGTGAGATTAGAGGAATGGTGCACAGTTAAAACAGGAAATTAGAAACTTTCACAAAATATTTTTACATCAGGCTAACCAATGTTAATCTGTATATGTTTTTGCTGTTTGTATTTTTGGTTTGTATTTTCCAAACGATGTCCATGTTAGATTGAACTACAGAAATAACATTTTTTCAGTAAGAGGGGAGCAGGCTTGTTTTTGTACAAATCTATTGTACTGGAATGTATTTGGTAGCAACTATTTTTTGACTACATGTTTTGCAACTAAAAAGTTGTTGTTTGAGTAAATGCACCCCAGCTGATTGTATTCGAACATGTAACGTTCGGTAAAATAATTGTACTTATTGTATATAACCTGCAGTGAAGTCAGAATTTATAAAAATAAAAACAGAAATTCAGTCTGAAAGCAATATACAGTCAGGTGTATATTGGTTACATGTCTGTGGACATTTTAAGCTCTACTTCCAGCAGGGTCAATTACATATAATTTAATGCAACTTGCTGGCCTGATAAAACTGTTAAATTGTAAGTCTGAATGATAACACTCCAAAAAAAACAATCTGTGTATTAATCATATTAACATTCTAATGTACTGCTCTATGGACCATACAGGCTTGTATATATGTTTCCGCAGAACCCCAATGTAGTTATAACTATGGGGTAGCACAGGTGTACAGAGGACAGTAATTTGTTGCAGAGGGCCACAGTTACTGATTTATCACACCACACGAGGGCAACATTTCCAAACTTTGGAAAAATATTTTTACAAAGGTTGTCAACTGATAGTAACTGGTAATTGACAGATGATTGAGTGAGCATTAAGATTATATCTCACATTTTATAACATGTAGTTATTTCTGATACCTCAAAGATTGTGCGTGTGTTTATTTGCTTTAACTTGTTTATTGAAGCTGTGCTTGTTACAAATGCAGGTTGATACAGGAAGATACAGCAAAACTATTACAACTTTTTTGGTAATTATATCAAGATGTTGTCATGACAATTTAAAATGTATGCTTTATTTATTTACAATGTCTTCCTGCTCATACATTTATAGTTATCTTATTTACGAACAGCCCCCTGCCAAATGTACCTGTCACATGCAAAACAAAAGTCATAGAAAAAGGTTCATAATAGGGCTAAATAACATTTTTCTGTGACAAATATCAAAATGGTTCAACACTGATTAGTGGCAATGTAAACTAGGCAATGTAGCTTGTTTTTTGATGGCAACCAATTATATATATTGAGCGAAATGCTGTATTGAGTTTGCCCTATTATGTTATTGGATTTCAAATATAAACTGAATCGTGTTACCTTTACTTAACTCAAATTATGTAAATGTTTTATTGATATGTTTAGTTTTTTTGTGGGGGGGGCAGTGGGAGGGGGGAACAGTATACCCCCCTCCCCCACCGGCGTGAACGCGCACGCGCTCGGGACGGTGTGGGAATGGCTGTTCGATGATCGGTGGGTTGGGCTGCTTTGAGCGAAAGGAGCGTTAAAGAGTTTTTAATGTCCGCCATGTTGGCCATGGCGCACTGAACCACCGATAGACAGCGGAGCCTCTGAAAAAAATTGACCGAAAGAGAGCGACCAAGATCCGGGCCTTCCCGGCTCCGTTCGCGAAGCCCTATATTTAGCTTCAACCAGTCGAACCGTAGATTCCAAAATAACGCACAGAATCATCAATGAAAGTGCAACTTGAGATCGTTGTGAATTTTAGGAGATCGGATAGCTTTATGTTGCATCTCGAATTATAAAAAATGAGTAAATTGTCGTTTCGGGCACGGGCGCTGGATGCTTCCAAGCCACTACCCGTTTTCCGATGTGAGGATTTACCCGATCTGCACGAATATGCATCTATTAACCGGGCAGTGCCGCAGATGCCGACGGGGATGGAGAAAGAAGAGGAATCGGTATGTTATATAGTTGGAAAACAAACGAATAAACATTTAGTCTCCTTTTTATACTTTGAAAGGCACTCCTCTTTTTCTCTGCGCCAGTTTACACAAAATGGCCGCCGATTTTATTTCCATGAAGACGACGAAAATGTCGTGTAGATAACGTACTAACCATAAATTATTACATTTTCTTGATTACTAAAGATTCTGTCTTTTTATATAGCATACAACGTTCTGGTTTTAAGTGGTTATTTTAGCTGAGAACGATTTTCTAAGTACAAAGGAGTCACGTGACTCCGGTGAATCCGACATTTTGTTGACAGTCTTTGGCTTTGGGATGGGCCTTGTGTTGGCGTAATGGCAAAGGACCGGTGCAAGGGGGAGCTAGCGATTTTGAATTGTTTAGCTTTGCCCCCTGTGCTTGTGTGATGACGATACTGGCGGAGAAATAAAAACATTACGTTCCTTGCATAGAAAATGCTCTTTTATTGTACACTTGTATGCTTTGTCTGATTTCTTTTGATCTCAGATGTTGAACATTTTAGAGCCTACCGATGTATAAAACGATGGCTCTATAGTACGGTTTTGTATTACCCAATATCGACTGGATTTGTAGCCATTTGGTTCACAGCATTATTTGGCTTCATGTCCCAGCAAGTCTTGGCTATGCACGTGGCCTTGTTATGATCTGAGGTTTGTACCTGTCAAAATGTCACGTTGTCTCTGTTTTTGGTTCAGCTGTCATTCCTTTAGGGCCCCTCTGTTTACATTTCAGTGAAAGTATATAGCCTGCTTTGTAGTTGATGAATTTCCCCCAAAAAATATACCCCAGTTAAAACATAGCCCCTTGTTTAAGGAGAGCTTTTACAACCTGTGTGTGAGTGTGAATCTGTATAGTGAGACATGCCCCCTCTTCATGTCGACCTGTTCATGAACATTTGTGTTTATTGATTTATGGCTAAGACATGTCCTCTTGACATCCTGTGTCAGATGCATGTTATTGTTATATCTCTAAAGCTTGGTGACGGCCAGAGGTTCAGCGTGTTAGGCAGCCAACGTCGCTGTGGTAAACTGCCATGCGGTGCACAGAGGCGTTCTCAGCGGGGTGCCTTTTGACAAGGCATCCCTCCATGCTGCTGAAATGTACGGCGTTGCGTAATAGGAGGAATATAACGGTAGGAGTGGTTAGTTTATTCACACGCTCCACTGAGCACACTGTCAGAGGAGCTATCATGTAAGTGACAGCTTTTGTGTGATTGGGATGGGAAAGGAAACTTAAAAGCATGGAAACAACGTGATTCCTTGGACAATGTTTTGTTTTTAGTGTGGATTTAATGTTTCTAGTTTACACTGTGTGGTCGGTCTGTTCTGTTATCTTTTAATATAGCCAAAAGCAAAGAAAATGTATAACCTCCCCATCCATGGTTCATCTTTATTTTATATTGTATTCACTTTGCTATGAGTTAAAAAAAAATGTTAGCTTTTGTTTGGCTGGTGTGGAACAGCTGGAGGACTGGAACTCATAGTTCCTTCTGCACGTGTGAACTGTCAGTCCAGACCGCCAGTGTTTATGTTGGGTGGACTCACTGGGCCAGTGTCTGAGATGGTGCAAAAGGGAATTGGCAATCTGATGTTTTTGCCTGAGGGCCGACTTTTTGTTAAACACACGCTGGAAGTCTACCAGTTTCTCACTATGTTGACCTCATTCACCAGTAGTGTTTTGTTAACTGTCAAATGTCTGATGCCGTGTCACAAATAGTTTTTAAGTGGTTTCCCATCAGTCAGAATAAGGAACAATAAGGTAGGCCTGTATATGTGCATGATTCTTTTTCTACCGCTTTGTGTAGCCATAAGCAATGATGCTAAAGAAAGCTTTCTTGTTCTCAGAAAAGCCTTTTAAATCTAATTTTAAGTAACCTATTGTCTCGGACACTGGAGGGAAAAAAAGTTGAACGCAAGGATCGTTGCTGAACCTTTCCAGACATGTTAGTGTAACCTTTCCAGACATGTTAGTTTAGAATGGCTAAGTGAATTCAAGTCTATTATTTAACCCCACGTGTGACCAAAACTGTTAACTAGGTAGTTGTTTAAAAGTAGTCAGCTTTTTTTCTGGATACTTTGATTTGGGTTGTACACATACTGATGCAATCCACAATGCCTGTTTACAGGCTACCATGTGTCTTTTCCAAGTTTGCAGCCAATCTGAAAGTGAATATAATTGCAATATAGATGATATTTATCTATGAAAGGTGTACTGTTAAACCTGACTTTGGGAGCAACAGATGGGCCTTGGCACTTCATAACTACAAGCCATTGTCCAAATACTGATTGCCGCTTGTGTGGTAGTAGGGCTGGGTGATATGGCCTAAAACATGTCACAATATATTCAAGATTTCTCATAGATATGATATTAATGACAATATATTTGTTTGTATATCCATGTTGTCGTTATAATCTCAAAATATACTGTTTAAGCTTAGTTATATAAATTAACACTGGTGCATGGCATTAACTACATCCTAAATTAAATATCCTTTCTCATTCTTAATCCATTATTAGAAAAATTAGCAATATTGCGATATCAATGATCACGTTATTTTCATTATTAAATTATTTAACCTCTAACAATATTTATTGAACTATCGCCCAGCCCTAAGTGTTGGTAGTGCTGAGCCAATACGACTTAATGTAGAATGAGCGAAAGAGCGACTGTCTCTTACTGAGTGCATGATTGACTGAGTGACTACCCTTTGTTAAATAGCGTAGTGGTTAGAGACGCAGTCGACCGGGGTTCGATCCTCGCCCCGGACCAATGTAGGCCTTAGGATTTATTCAGGATAGGCTAAAACTTTGGTGGCTAGAAACTTCAGTAGCTACATTATAGTAAGCCTAAAGTAAAACTGCTTATGGTTATATTGCGATGGATGAACTGAACCAACAAGGACTATTTCGGAGTCATTGTTTTCATTTATAGGTACTGCAGAGCTATTACCTAGCCATCTACAGGAATCTCAAATTTAACGTGTTGAATGTAGTGTTGCGATCCTGTTACACCTGTTGTTGGCTATTAAAACTTTTTATGGTTATATTGCGATGGACGAATTGCACCTACAAGGACCATTTCGATTTACATAGTGTAGTTCACATAGCGTGGTGGTTGGCTATTCAACTGTCACGGTTTTCTGAAGAAACGAACCAGCCATGGAGTGATTGGAGTCATTGTTTTCGTTATATGCGCTGTGTGTAGCTATTAGCTAGCCACCTACAGTAATCTTTCTAATTTAACGCATTGAATGTAGTGTTGGGATCCTATTATACCTGTTGTTGGTTTGGATGTTAATAGGTAATGAGGGAACTAGTTGAGAACTGTGGAGTTTTCGACTAATTGGTTTGACAATGCAGGAAGTAAACCGACACATCTCTATATATGTATAACGTGCAACAATACCCTCTGTTCAAATGGCATAGTGGTTAAAGACAGTCTGTCACAGAACACTGCAGATCGAATCCAGCTAGGGCAATAACTTTCAATCCCTCTAATCGCAGGTCGGCTGAACTAAGCTTGCCTGGTTTCTTGTTTCAGTATCTAGTCTACTTGTTGTTTTCATTTCTGTAAATAATAATACAGAGCTTAAAGTTGATCTATGCAACAATTTAGCATCGCTTACGTTTAAAATTACACACTGCCGCCCTTACGTTATTTTAATTTCTCTAATTTAATAAAACAATTATATAAAGTTGCTTTAGGTTTTGCTAAGAATGTACTTTTCAGATGTTGATGTTGGATGTTATGTTGACTGGTTAAACTGTCCTGAAGGTCAAGCCTTAATATTCAATTTAGAAGTTATTCAATTATCAATTTAGAAGTTATTCAAATATTATTCAATTTCAGAAGTAATTTCAAATTCACCAATCAGCTTTTGAGGCTAATGCCAACAGCCCCCCCCCCTTCCACTGGAGCTGCTGATTGCTGGCTTGGGGGGTTGTTTGCCATTTTGTTTTGTGCCAAATTATGCATTAACAACCTGTTACAAAGGCTAATAATGAAAAATTTAACTATATGCATGGGAGATATTACATAAAATGTATATCTCAATGACAAGGATTGTGGAAATGAAGTTTTCAGAATAACACTCTGCATCAAGTGATTACTCCTAGGTAGTAATAAATATAATAAAATCAATACTTTATCATTCCCGTTATATTGCTTTATCGGCAAGCCGATTAGATCTTCCGCTTCAAACGGGCAACATATATGAAATATAAGTCAAATATGTGCAGTCAGTAGGACTCAACGCAGACCTCCGTAAAATATATTCCAAGGTATTACGGAGACATACAGTTATGTTGTTAACTCCCAATTACACTACAGCTTTCGGCAGTTGCAATTCACACCTGAGCACTTCACACGTTTTTTTGCGATAGGAATACTGACTAGCCTGTCTACAGCATCAGCATCACGTTTCAAAGCTGCCCTGTGGCAGGTGACAATATTGCCATCTGTGCTGAGACTTGTTTTGCGAAATGTTAGGCTGCATCATGAGTTATGTCCCTATGCTTTGACGTAGTATCATATGGTGCATTAGCGGAGAATTGTGAAGCGGTTTGGTTTGGGTCTTTTGCATGTGAAAATGTTTACGGAAATTAACACACAGCTAAAATTACACTAATAGACATGTAAATTAACAAACCTTGATTATAGAACCAGGTTGAAAACAATGACCAGCAACTGCAGTAATTTTTTGATTTTGTGAGCATTGATTGTGAACTACAAAAATATGGTTATCGGTTATCTGCAACAGCAAGTCTTTGTACTGAGTCGATGCCACAAAACAGATAGTCCTATCAATTTGTTGAGAAATGAGTTGTTGACAGCCGACTGGAAACATGCTAGCTATGCCGGCTTCTGAACTAAAAAAACTACCTCAATGTCTGGAATTACTTAACACTTGAAACAGCCACTAGTAAAACTGGTAGTGGTGAAATTTGCGAAGAAAGTGTTTCAAGTTGTGAGAATAGAGATGGCTAGCTAACACCAGACTGATTGAAAATGCAACACATAACTGTGGGCTTGTTTAGATGATACTACATTTTCTGAAACGTATCAAAGAAGTCTTGAGACGCCAGAAGATTGTTGTGTAAACTTGCAGTTTTCGATAGCTCGTGGTGGCACCTGCCAAGGTAGCGTGCACCACATTTTTGGCAGAGCCACCTCGGAGGTTTGTGAAGACCATGTCGGATCTGTATTGTGCTTCTTTAGTGCGCTCGCATATTCCTCAGTTTTTCACTTGATTGGCGTGCACAATCCTGTGTAGTATGTTTTTTTTATATGCCGGTGTAAATTCTGATGTCATGGAAAAGATTATGCCGAGAGGTCTATCTAGCATTTCATTGTCTCTTGTAATGTAAGTATGCCCTGTGCGATTTCAAATCTCCAAGTCCATTCACATGCATTGATGAATAGCACGCCTATCTATTTGGTGCTGTAGCTTTTCCTTTTATTTCCATCTTCAATTGATAAGGCAGACCGGCTATGTCCTAAAGTCCCTGAAGGTGCTCTAGTGCCACTTTGATCTCATTGTGATTGGAGACAACTAAATATGTCAATTCACATAAAATAAAATGTTTTTAACCAAATACCAATAACAAAATGCATGGTATAAACTTAATGGAAAATTGTTACATTTTCACGTTCTTAGTTCATTGCAGCATTGACTGTTTGTCCAATACGTAGCCACTTTCTCATTCTACTTTGCTATAGAATTTCCACAAATGTGTTACTGTACCTTGGTGAGTCCATTGTGTGTATTTGAATGTATTTTTGTAAGATTTTTGTAAGATTTTATGATGTTAAAATGGTGCAAGTTCCACTCTATTGAGAAAGTTGTTAATAAAAAGTTGAGACTTGCAATTCAGTTGTCAAATGATCATGGAAGACTTGATCATGTCAACAAAATGAAAACACTTCTACATTCTTATGAAAGTAGAAAGTATGGACCAAATATTTAAACAAGCAAATTAGCCTGATACCCAGCTAGAAGAAATAAGAACTTGAGGAAAATTACCGGAATCAAATAATATTGGGTCTCACACAGTTCATCTCAAACGTTTCTCGCTTTTTCTTCCAGTGAACTGCTTGTTTCAGGTTCTGCCACATTTTGTTTCTGTTTGTCCATTGTCTAGGCCAATCCATAACCTTTTAAATGTATTCCTTTTCAGTCATTATGTTGTGGATTACTTGGTGTATTAATGTCCTGCTGCATTACCTAGGTGCGCGTCACATTCAGTTCATAGATGGATCACCAGACACATCTGCTCTTTCAGTAGTTTAATTTAGGCTAATTGTTCCTGCCATGATGGTTTGATGTCTTCCAGGTCGTTTTGATGCAAAACGTCACATTACAACTTGACCTTTATGTGGTCAGTATGGTTGAAGGCAGTGTATCAAGTTTCCTCCTCTCATACAACAATCTTCCGGGATCCTTGACCGTTGTTCCAGGTGTGTTTTTGAAAACTTCAGTTGACTTTTTGAACTCCATTAAATGTAAAGGTTTGTAAAGGCTATCACTTGGGATTCATATGTCTGTGATACACTCAAGACCAAACTGTTTGAAATTGAGAATTGCATAGTTATTCCTTATTTAACTGGCAGTGCCAATATTTAAAATGCCTGGTGCCTTGGTCAAATTAATCACACATGGTCTAGAGTGGTCAGTAGGTTGTTTACTTGAGGAATTAACCATGGAATGTGACGATCTTTTAAGTAAATCAATTGCTCCTTGTGTTGATTGTTACTATAGCTCATAACCTAGACCTGCTGACAAACATAAGGAAATCAAACTTCAACTGAGACTTCTACTGTTGGCTAACATATAGCTGGCAATAAATTACAAATATTATTCTTTATAGACGGCTCAGGTTTATAGTTGCACATACTCAAATATGTGACCTCAGAACTTCAGGTACGGTGGCTGTCGAAACATAGGAAAGCACAGCAAAAATTCATCAGTTCTACAAACTTATGCATGTCTATGTAGAGAACTCAACTTACATGACAATTTATGGCATATATGCTATAAATTCTGAATAACAAAATGTATTTTTTCTTTTTATAGAATGCTAAAACGATTCTAGAAATAACTGGATTTGATTTTAAACCTAATCGGGCAAACAAAAAAAGTTTATAGGGCCCTGGTACCTAAAACCAGGCCTATACGGATTGAACAGCCTTGCTCCAAGTTAGCATACTACTGAGGTGTGTATCATGTAATAGATATACATATAATAAAAACATTTTCTGGAAGATTTTTTTTCTACATTTCTCACTTGAACAGTTTAGTTCTTCTCTCCAGACATGCTCTGGATGCTTCCCAAATGGCAACTTGCCATGCACTGCTTTTCATCGACCAATATGGCTCCAGTGAAAAGTAAACCTATGAAAGTAGACTTCCCGTTTCTGTGTAGTAAAGTCAAATGGAGCCAGTTCTTTCTTTCCTGGTGGGCCCTACTTTTCATTGGCCCCGTCAGTGTGTCATGTTCCCCTGTAGGGATGCACCGATACCAGTATTGGGCCAATACTGGGGCCATATACTTGTATTCGTACTCATAGAAATATGCCGATACCACGTCATGGAAACATTAAGTGAAACTCGATTGTTGTGTGGCCTCGGTACGCGTAAGTATAGAATATAGAACTCCAATTGGTAGAGTGGGAAGACGGAATGTCAGCAATGACACAAGTAGAGCGCAAGCTCTGCTCTGCTAAATTGTCAAAGAGGTGGAAATGGAAAAACACTAACACAAGCAATTTGATCAAACATCTTTAGACACAACACAGTGCAGAGTTCAAGGAGTATGCTAATGCTAGCAGCGCTGAACCACAACAACAGCTAACTTTGCAGCAAACACTGGAGAAGCGAAATAAAATGTCCACAGACAAGCCCACAGGCAGAAAAAAATGGAAGAGCAGAGGCTCTTGCTGAGTTCATTGCACTTGATGACCAGTCATTGTCAGTTGTTGTTAATGTGGGATTTTGATGGTAATAGTCATTTTTATGGGAGAATACTGCCTTATTAAAGCTGCGCTAGTTAGGATTTTTTAGTGAAAAAATAATTGCAGCATTTTGCAATTACTCACCGGTCAGAAAGTGGTTCTGCACCATGCCCGATAGAGAATGAAGTTCAGAATAATAATATGAAAAATAGAATGACCTCTTCCCAAAAAACAGCGCTAACTCAGTTTGTAGTTATTCTTAGCCTTGCTTATTTTAGCTTAGGGTTCCTGGTTTCTAGCTATGGAGAGTTAGTTTGTCTTTTGCTTCTTTGCAGTTTTCTTTTGTGTATGCTGTAGTAGACAAGGGAGGAATTGGCAGATTGGCGTCGTGGTTTTTATTTCTTACCGTTACTGACCTGTGGCTGCAAGAACGTTTGTGCGTATTTTATGTGCCTTATCAGCTAACGATAGGCCTATTTGATGTGTTGATTCTTCATAATAACTTTATAATTAATTATAACAGCTCCCGGTTATGGAGCTGTTCCCAGTTGCGCACTAATGCTATATATATCAGCCAAATTTCAAATTGCATACTATGTACTACAAGTACGTACTTCGCAGATGAAGCATGTACTGTTTAGTGTATAGTAAGCTAATATGCCAGTATTGGGACCAATTGGGATACACTAACTTGTCATAAAATTGCATCTCAACATTAGATAATTTTGTCACGCCAAGTTTGAATATTTAGCTAGACACCACTAAGCATTGTGTTAAACTGATTAACATTTCTTATTAAGTTTACTTCCACTACAAATAGCATCTATGAACTGTGTGGTTTTTGCCACTGGCTGTTTTAATAGCTTATTAGCCTGAAATAGGCCTACTAGTATCTTACTGCTTGGAAGTCATAAGAATTAAGCAATTGCTAGCATGACTGAAGACGAAATGAAATAGCTTTGTCAGTGTAAAGTTCATGTCACAACAACGTTTGTTTTTCTTTCATTGGTGAATTACATTGATATAATAACTATCAATATACAGTACAGGCCAAAAGTTTGGACACACCTTCTCATTCAATGCGTTTATTTTCATGACTATTTACATTGTAGATTCTCACTGAAGGCATCAAAACTATGAATGAACACGTGGAATTATGTACTTAACAAAAAAGTGTGAAATAACTGAAAACATGTCTTATATTCTAGTTTCTTCAAAGTAGCCACCCTTTGCTCTGATTACTGCTTTGCACACTCTTGGTATTCTCTTGATGAGCTTCAAGAGGTAGTCACCTGAAATGGTTTTCCAACAGTCTTGAAGGAGTTCCCAGAGATGCTTAGCACTTGTTGGCCCTTTTGCCTTCACTCTGCGGTCCAGCTCGCCCCAAACCATCTCGATTGGGTTCAGGTCCGGTGACTGTGGAGGCCAGGTCATCTGGCGCAGCACTCCATCACTCTCCTTCTTGGTCAAATAGCCCTTACACAGCCTGGAGGTGTGTTTGGGGTCATTGTCCTGTTGAAAAATAAATGATGGTCCAACTAAACGCAAACGGGATGGGATGGCATGTCGCTGCAGGATGCTGTGGTAGCCATGCTGGTTCAGTATGCCTTCAGTTTTGAATAAATCCCCAACAGTGTCACCAGAAAAGCACCATCACACCTCCTCCTCCATGCTTCACGGTGGGAACCAGGCATGTAGAATCCATCCGTTCACCTTTTCTGGGTCGCACAAAGACAAGGCGGTTGGAACCAAAGATCTCAAATTTGGATTCATCAGACCAAAGCACAGATTTCCACTGGTCTAATGTCCATTCCTTGTGTTTCTTGGCCCAAACAAATCTCTTCTGCTTGTTGTCTCTCCTTAGCAGTGGTTTCCTAGCAGCTACTTGACCATGAAGGACTGATTCGCGCAGTCTCCTCTTAACAGTTGTTCTAGAGATGTCTGCTGCTAGAACTCTGTGTGGCATTCAGCTGGTCTCTAATCTGAGCTGCTGTTAACCTGCGATTTCTGAGGCTGGTGACTCGGATGGACTTATCCTCAGCAGCAGAGGTGACTCTTGGTCTTCCTTTCCTGGGGCGGTCCTCATGTGAGCCAGTTTCATTGTAGCACTTGATGGTTTTTGCGACTGCACTTGGGGACACATTCAAAGTTTTCGCAATTTTCCGGACTGACTGACCTTCATTTGTTAAAGTAATGATGGCCACTCGTTTCTCTTTACTTAGCTGATT